>JAVFBZ010046781.1:0-10406 GCA_032466195.1 Katharina tunicata
TGTTTTGGGTGAATATTTACAGTATTGGAAGTATATAGATTTACAGCATATATTGGCATGTAGACAGTTTAAGTGTAACGAGAAGCGATGATCATCATGATTAACCACTGCAGAGGATACTTTGATAAACATTTACATAAACTGTTCTGTGTCCTTGGGGAAAAATGCCTGAAATTTATCACATGGAAAATCGACGAAAATAAGTCAAGCACATTCGTGAGCAGTAGCTACATTACCTGGTCAGCTCTGTAGCTTCCAATTACTATAACAGTGCTTATGATGAAACTAATATAACATTTCGTGTCACATAATTTTTTTTTTCTGTCCGTTTTTCGAAGGATACCATTTTTTATGGAAGTCAATGATATGGCGATACAACCTGGTTAAATGCACAGCAACCTTGAGGCTAATTAAATTAAATGGTTTGTCATTCTTAGGAATTCGCGTGCTAAGCAACAATTCTGCCGATTGAGCAAGCAGCGATTATTATACTTACAAACGGAGGTTAATTTGAAAATAAGTAGCTTGTCATCAGGGAACAATTAGGCATGCATATCAAGGGCAAGGAACAGTAGAACGGATCAGATGATTGATTTAACGCGTCGTACTAAATTGTATTTAAGTTACTGGACTTGCCGTGCTTTAAATTGTATAAATTGTAAAAAACAAGTAAGGATTAATTTTGTGTAACTTTGACCGCCATTTCCACTATTTAACAGAAGTCTTTGGAAACACACACCACACCACGACGGATGTTTATTTGCATTTCACTATACGCTAGATAAATCCAAGCTTTAATTACAATATCTTGTGACAACCTTGTAATGCTGAGAAGGTGAATTGATGGGTGTTCCAAATACAACAATGTTATCATGTTTGTGTTCAATTTGATTTAGCTGCAATGCCCGGTTATCTTTAAAGGTCAATCACACATTACTAAACAGAAAGGTTTTACACACAACCACAAGCATTGGGGTGTTCGTGTGCTAACAGCTAACCCTGGCTTAATCTTGATATGATTTATTCCATATGGTAAGCATATTGACAGTTTTCTGGCCTATTTTAAACCATAGAAATTACAGCCATTGTGCACCAGTCATGACGAGTGTAACGCAATGTTATTGTATTCAGTAAAACAGTAGCTATGTCATATGCTAAATGTTATAATTTTAGAATACTTTTTGTGAGACCTTATTATATTGCTGAGTTAACACCGTTCAGACATTCAATAAATTGACTCTTAATTAAAATGCTTAGCTTTGTAAGATATCGCATGCTAAGACTCACAAAAGCTCCGTTTCTTTGTTTTGCTACCAGTGATAATTATTGTGATTACTAGGATGTGTAATTTGAAATAATAGCCTGAAATAACCAAAATGCATAAATCAGCAATCGCCTTGAAAGCTTTAAATGACATGGTTGCATTCTAAAATAGAGTATCAATCCATTCATCCTTCCGTGGAGTATTGACCGATAAACTTAATGTTCACCTAGAAAGTTATCCCTGCGTAATGTTTATAGTGTGTAAGTTTAAAGCTGATCGGGTGGTACTACTTCACGATTTTATCTGGGTTTGTTCTGCCTTTCACAGAATTAAAGTTAAATCGACCCTGTTACAATTTTTGTTCTCTTTAATTTTAAATCTACACGATTTATTTATCAGCGCATTTTTATTGTTGCAGACACAGTACAACGACAACAACAAGCATGTCTTGCCATTAGACTAGTGTTCGTATTATTCTCAATATCGAAAAAGGTACGAGTTTATTTTAGTATTGTCATTTCATTCTTATTCAACATCGCCGGTATCTCCGGAATAGAACTATTTAGCATAACATTGGGTCGAATTGACCAATGCCACAAGATAATCAAATCACGTAGAAGAGTTTAACTTTCTTAATAGGTCGATTAATCAAGTCTAGCGTCAGCAGCCTAGCTAGCTATGACGTTCACATTTTTATTCAAAATGCCTAGTCATTACATACAAGACCCGCCACCGAAGTGAATGGACTGTTTTATATAAATTGGCATGGTTGATGAAATGTAAGGTTGATTGATTGATTTTTTTTTTGGCGATAAGTGAAACAATATAAAATGTGACTTGGAAAACAGCTAATGAGTTGGCACCTGATGCTACATAAATCCAATAACAAACTCCTGTATGTAATATTATGGTATGATATACAGAAAAATTAGCTACAAACAAATAAATACACGTCTAATGAGAGCACTGCTGATAAACTAGTTTTAATGTTTAAGTAGGTCCACTTAATTTTAGAAGGTGGCATATTATAAAACATGATGTTTATGAGGGATATCTATGGGGATAAATTTATCTTAAAGTTTGATATCAATAGCATATGACAATGACACCGTTTGGTTGTAAACAAATGTAACTTGTATAAAATGTGATGATGATGCACACTGACCAGTTCTTTTTTTTAATTATTGCTGATTTAATCTACAGCTTAAATGGAAAATTAACAAAAAAAAATAATACAATCGCAAATATTCCGTGTGTAAATGTCATTTTAGGTTATGATTGTCTATAGGCATTTGAAATATTGCAGTCACTAGAAACTCCTATTTATTGTTTGATTGTTTGATTGGTGATAACGTCATACAGTACTTAATAGTAATTCACCTATATGACGGTGTATTGTTGAAAACCGGGAAGAAACATCGTAACAACCACCCCGCGAACTTTTCTTTTATACCTACGGTCCACAAGGGGGGGGGGGTGGAGTGGAACCTATCCCATGTACAGTGAAGGTGATTCCGTAGTCCAACGCTCATCCACGGAGCCATGGCGCAGCCCCTATTTATTGTTTGAAGAAAGAATGTTATCGATGTTTCAGCATCCATTATCACGTCATTTATATTTACTGGGTAGATTAAATTTCAACATCAGATGTCTACTTTGATTAGTTAATTGATAAAGCGCGATAAGGGGAGAATCATAAATGCCTTCATCAGTAAATGTATATAGCAATTCATCGAAACCATTTCAAGATTACCCTTAGGAATTTGGATGAATTCACTTTGCCTTTTAAGGTACCATCCCCATTGTGTTTGTTTGTTATGTATCATTAACCACAGGTTCGTTCGAGGGAGCAGCTGGAGAAAGTAAGACTTGTCTCAGTTCAGGAATTTAGATACGAATCACACTAGCACGAAACTATTCCCTCGTCATTCTACAACCAATTACCTTTTAAGTTACGTATCGTGTTCTGTGCGTCTACTTAAATTAATGCACTTTAAGTCATAACACATCCAGTAAACTTTAAAAGGCCTTGGGTATCGGACAAAGGCAATAAGCAGAGTGGATATTCTAAACACTGCATGTGCAAACATGTTGTATTTTGACTACGCCTGTTGTCATTCATTTTGATCAATTCCTAATTGGTTATTTAATTTATCCAAATGAAAATTCAATACAATAAATTGATTATATGTTTCCATGTGTTTAATGTCGCCTTTGATGATATTAGTCTTTGAATAAATATTGACTAGACTCAAATTTCCCAAGATATCCATTGACTAGAACCACCACCATCCAATGTCTGAGTTGGTTACATAGGTAGACCAAAATACAGATTATCAAATATGAGGACTTCAGTATTCGTAGTTACTCTTATTTTGTTTTAAGTATTTAAGTTGATCTGTTGTTGTACTTCTGTATAGTTTTGTTTTTTGCTGTGGTGTAAAATTAATGTTTATCCAATGATTCGCTCTGACAGCATGTTTGAATAATTGATTGATTGGGGCATGGATGTAACAGAGAAGAAGTAAATCGAGTGACAAATAATACTTTATGTTATACCTGCTTCAATTCTCTTTGATTGGTGACAAACACACAGATTGGTTTTCAGTCAACACTTATGTTGTAAAGCAAATGTCAGCTGAAACAGAAAGAGAGTAGTTCTGCTGAGCAGTCGTTAAATGTAATTGATGGTTATCTTGAAATAATTAACATGAGATTCAGGTGCCAGTTCAAAGGGAAATTATTGTATAGGTTGGAATCCTCTTGTTAACCTTTGATATATCAGGTAAGTTTCCCGATGGCTACAGAGATCGCGGCAGTTTTTTGTTACGAGGCTTCATCTCGTATTTCCACTTTACACTAGCAAGGCAAAAACCATCATATGCTGACATACCATTGAGTGCAACGTTCAACACAAATCGAATAAGTGGAAACCTGTTTACTTTCCTCTCGAATCCCGAGTAGATCCCTGTCGAACTATATTTTTTAAGTTGACATAACTCTAGTTTTTATCAATTTAAAAACAAGTTGGGTTTACAACACATACAAAGCATATCTCATGGCTTAGTAATGAACGTATTGAATGTAATACGCAGCTGACAGTGTTTCTCAGACATATGGTAAAATGTTGGATTAGGTGTAACACAACCACTGAAATATGGTGTTTTAATGTGTCATGCAGGGTTTAAATTCAAATCTGATATGCAAATGAGTTTACACGAAGATAGTTATGTCGAAAGTCTATGTTCAGGTGTGCGGGCTGATGTATGGCATTTACAAAGTTGATGGAGTTTCCAAATGCCTTCTATTAAACTTTAGCAGTATATTCTAGATATAATAATTACCACGATAGTTTCACATTACAATTGATTACTATCGTTTGAAAGGCAGTAATTTGAAGAAAGTCTTTATTTCCTGCTTAAGCTATTAATTAGGCAAAACCATCTTCAAATTAAAATTACAAGATTTAATATGAACCAGATGCAATGTCTTTAATTTTCAGACTTTTTTAATTTCTTTCTACGGTCAGCTGATATGTCGCTGATCTGTCCTGTAATATTTGGGATTCCGATTATTTTTTATGCATGAACTATCATCGATCAATTTGGAAGAGTGGCAAATTTTCGTAAGAAGCCACAAACACACAAACAACATAAAGCGGGCATGAAACCTTTAAAAATCAATGGGTTACAAAATCAATGCCTCTGTCATTTGTTTATTTATTTGATTGACATGTAACGTCGTACTCAAGAGTATTTTACTTATATGACCAGTGCGCGTTTTTGGTAAAAGGGGAAAACGATGACAAAACTCTGCGATCTCCACATCCGTCGAAGAAGTTCCTTTTTATCCCTATGTCCACAAGAGGAGTCGAACCAATATCGGGTACATTGACCAGGACTCAGCAGTCCAACCCTCAACAATATGAGCCACGGCGCGGCCATTGGTACAATCGATGAAGTATTGATTAACAGGTACCATACTTAATGGCATTCCACTGATCTGTCCGTAACAGAACAGGTAAAAATGAGTATTATCTCCTTAAAACATGATGTTCCTCGAGTTCTCCACGAAAATGCATATCCCTATTTGCATATGCAAAAAATACAAATAATAAGCTGAACAAAATAATAAAATATTTTCGTTCCAAATAAAATTAATTCGCGCTTATTAGAAGCTGAAGGCATGGTTCTACCCAATTTAATTTCAAAAGTGCGTATAAATCAATTTGGGTGTAATTTTCTGTTATCGCGATTTATTATTGCCACTGGGCAACAATGGGTTTTTACAATATTACACCGATAGAGATATTCAAAGTATCAATGGGTTTATCTGTCTAGTGTGGCAGCACTCTGGCATGGTTTACTGAAAAAATGAACCCTGATGACGATTATTAAAACGTTTGATTTATGTCCATGTATCTTATACAATATATATTCAACATGATATCTTTAATTAAGCGACATTTAGAAGCTGGGAACATAACAACACATTGACTATGATAGATTATGAACTTCTGGGTTTTAGAAAATGTTGTTCGATATCAAAGTTATCAAAAACGAAATATTATAATGACTCCTTCAGGTTTATGCTTTACCCCATCTCGTCGATCTACGGTGGTCCATATACGACATAACGACATTTTTAGCTTTGAACTTTTTTTTCGTTACATTTACTTTTTATTTAGCACTTGAGTTTCAATTTTGGTTCCCACCCAGGTACAAACGTTTCCACTTAAGTCATTACTTCCAAGTTTCACTTTTTTCCCACATGGGTGGAAACTCCGGATATTTTTTTTTCAGTTTCCACAAAGGTGATTACGTTTCCATCTAAGTCACAACTTACAAGTTTCACCTTTTTCATTTCCCACATAGGTGGAAACTCTCGACGTTCTTTGTTTTCAGTAGGTTTGTTTTTTTCAGTTAACCACATGAGTTTTACCTTGCTCTGGTTCTTCCCGTCTGATTCAATAACAATGGACGAGAAAACTGTCTGATTTTTAACATTTAAAAGGCATATTTTGCAGCTATTAATGCAGTTTAGCTGGCGAATTAGTAATGTCAACATTTTTATCATGCATGTAGATTATCAAGTTCAGCCAGAAAAAAAACGGACCAAGATTATGGCAAAAAAAAAAAATCCGAAAACAATAAAGAAACTCACCTAGGTGGAAATGTTTTCAAGTAGGTAGAAACTAAAAAAAATGAAATTCGAGTGTTTTCACCCAAGTGGCAACGTTATCATCTAGGTGGAAAAGGCATTGAACAAGGTGAGAACTAAAAATGAAACTGGGGAGTTTTCACTTAGGTGGACCCTACACAAATTACACCCAAGTGCTGAAAACAAACGTGTAACAAAAAAACACTAAGTTGAAAACTAAAGATGTCCTAAAGTCGTATATGGACAACCGTGTCGATCTCCTCATACAAGATGAAATTATTTTCTGAGAACTTAACAGGCCCGTGAAGAACACAACTGTTTATTAGTTTGTGTTTACATGTTGTAATTATCCATTTGGGTTATAATTGCGTCAAAATCGGTATGAATGCAATGCAATTAAGGTTATTTTATTAGTTTAGGTTTGGCCCTCTCAAATTACTGAGTTTACTCTAACTTCTCTTTAACGGACAATGCTCCCAGCACTACATGCCCAATTGGATCAGCTAATGGATTAAACGCCTCGAGGAAAAAGCCTCGGATGTCTTAACGATTGAATTTAAATACCAGTTTCATTTATATGGAAATCATTTCATGGTAAGTCGGAGGCGTTTGAATACATGCTGATTACCAATGCAATTACCGCGGGTTTCTGTTTGTCTGAATCGATACGCTTTAAGTCATTACACATCTCATATATGTTAAAAGTGTATGTATACATAGATAAACCCAATACTAATAATAGAATATACCAACAGGTTAAATATCGAAAATGTCTGTAGACACTGATTTCCGCTGAGTTGTTTAGCATAGAAGACCAAAGTAACAACTGCGAACAACGATAGACAAGACAATATAATTTTTTATTTTTTTTAAACCATATTCGGTAGTCAACTAGTGTCAGTACCTGATTGCAAAATATAACTGACTTACCCACACGGGACATCTGTGAGGAGTCTATATTGCTGCTTAACGAAATTTAAAGCGATGCACTTGAATATGTTGATCGATCAGCATTTTTATCACATTTTGTATTTGTCGCTACTCTAGATATATGGTTGGCCAAATTATCAATAAATACAGATTAAGATATATCTCTAATACCCTCAAATTAGAGATATCTCTAATTCAATTAGATGTTTCTCTAATTCTAGGGAATTAGATATATCTCTAATTCAAAGCGAACTGGTACAGAATAATGACTTCTCCCAAATATACCGAAATTTTGCGAGAGTAAAGCTAGGGATGTAGACACTCAGGCATGGCCGTCTTCAAATCTCCTCTCAAACTTATCGCTCCTTGTTAATCCACTTTTACCTAGGCCACTTAAACTCCAGACGGAAGTAGCAAATGTTAGCAATATGAATACTTCTTTTCATTTTTTGTTTAAATTAACGAATAATTAAAGGAAGCCACAAAAGTCTATTTGTGTTATGTTGTTGTCGTATTTGTATGAGCATATTCTCAAAGAATTACTTTTATATTGCAAAGATGCATTGGTAGCAATTGAGTAATTGAATTAGATATATCTCTAATTGAATTAGAGATATCACTAATTCTCGAGAATTAAAGATATCTCAAATTGAATAGAGATATCTCGAATTCAATTAGAGATATCTCTAATTATAAAATTACATTTTGGCCCTCCATATAGATGGGGTACGTTTTGTCTCACGCCTTGTATTGCTCCTTGAGATTCTTAAACTTTCTATGAGATAACATAAAGCAGAACACACATATGAGTTTTATTATTCAAGTCGTAAATACATGATGCAGTCATATATACCTGAATAATGATTAGACAGCATCTCATAAATGGTACTTAGACGGACATTTTATGTTAATTAATTTTAAGAAGCAATTGATCACATGACGCATATGGCTATCCATCCCTGTTCTTTCTGAACTCAATTTAATCGGCATTAAATTCCTGTGGGAATAAATATCAAATAAATCTGTCCATGTAGGCCTATCAATAATTATCAACGTGTAAATATTTAACTGCGCGACATAAACATCGACAGATTGGTCGTTACATTCCGGAAATTGATGACATATGATTAAATATAGAATACAATTTGTCACGAGAACAACTTTAAGCGTCATTCTATGTCAGGTGCTTGATACCTGTGATTGCGCACAGATCGTAAACAATCTAAGTCGTTTATTACAGAATAACAACCACAACAACAAAAATCAGACCGATTTATAAACGAATATTATAAGTATATAAAAAAAAATGTCTTCTTCACCAAAATCTGTTAAGGGTTGAAGAACAGAGCTCTTACCTAATGCGCATTGTATGTTAGGCTTGTTCTCGTTCTCATAACCACACACCCCTTTGGTTTGCCCGGAATAGGTTCGATCCCCCCATGTGAACCTTAGGTATTTAAGGGAAGTTTTCCGGTGGCTGCGGAGTTTCCAGGGTGGTTTTACGAGGTTTTTCACTACACACCGGCACACCGACCGCAAATTAATAATTAATATTAAGTCGTCAAATAGGTGAAATAGTCTTGAGTACGACGTTCAACAGCAATCAAACAAACAAACAAAGATAACGACACAAGGGTATGATTTTAAACAATCTGTGTTATTCTCATCTTGCACTGGCGTACATTGTTGCGAGCCTCTATGGGATATATGTATGGGTCATATAGTAATCAATATATTTTTTTATACGCATTTACACAGTAAAGCCTATATGGTGCCAACAATAAAAACAATAAAAACAATAAAAAATTACGATGACAAAATGACCGGAATAGTTAATGTGGAGATATCTTTGTAATTATAATTTATTAAATGTGTTAACCATAAGAAGAGGAATATGTTTATGGAGCTTTGAATACATTTTGTTGACAGGATATATCTAACCCCATGAACGTTTTAAGACGGAGAACATGGTTTGTTTTCAAATGTCTAGACTGTCTGCTTTATATCAGGGTATGTTGTAGAGATTGTGGCTCATACCAGGAAATAGCTGACATCTGCTCAATTTCCTTTCCTTCAACTGAATAACTACCTGAGACAGACACTTTCTGACAACAGCCAAAAAGGACATAATATCAACATTCAAGGTTTGGTTATTTATATTGCTTTCAGTTTTGTACCACACATTGAAGTTGTAGTCCATTTAGGTTATCCAGAACAACTCGATATTCGGATCTATCTAGAAACTTGTCTCTGAATTGATCTAGAACATGAGATGATTTTTCGGCTTTAGTTAGTCGATATCGATGTGCCAGTGTCATTACTCTTGATAAAAATGTATGTTATAGTAGTATGTCCAGGTTATCATGGAAGGGGATCGCCGCCGCAAGTCTATTTGTGTAAGTATGTTGTGATCAGTCACTTAAAGCCATTTTATATGCGTATATCAAGCACTCCCTGGAGCATCCGATTATCCAACTCCATGTGGATGTCTCTAATTTGGGCAATCCTATTATGTTACTAACTCTGTACACAAACCAAGAAAAACAGCCTGGACGAATGCAACTTGTCCTACGCAACAAGCCGAGAGCCACATACCAGACACGAGTTACATGTGAGTGAAATACGCAGATAGAATGTGGTCAAGTGGCATGAAATAAAGAACTAACTCACAAAGACTTTTGGTGGTGATTCTCTTCTATAGTTTTGGGACCAGTCCCAGCTTATGTTGATTATCTTTTGTTTACTTTTTTTAAACTGAGATTTGTTTGATAGATAAGATATATTAGTATGTCCTGTACAGACTGAGTGAGTAATATAAAGTCCCAGACAATGGTGTAGAATTCTTACTTTTTTGCTGCTTGTACAATATCCGGAATTTTCACGCATCAGACGAGTACAACAGCACATATCAATTGTATGTTTTCTTAGTGAAGTGACGTTATAGAAGCCTGAAGCATTTACGGACAATTAGCTACAGGTGAAGCTAACTGATTCTTTGAATAAGATTGTTTAGTCAGCTGACCAGACTACACTAAATACATCATTGCAATAT
>JAVFBZ010046791.1:0-10405 GCA_032466195.1 Katharina tunicata
GATTACAAGTGCAATTATACTTTAATCATCGATGGCCGTTATAAATAGACAGATTCTATCAGAATTCATAGCTTTAAACTGAAACGGTGTGTTACACATAACGTAAATTAAGCTTTGCCAAGAAATGGTTAACTTCCTGCTCATAAACCTACAAAGTATTATCAACCAAAAACGAACGTGTTATGCGTAAATATTCTTGATCAGCTCGGAACAGGGAGAAGTTTCTTCTGCTGACAAGCCCAGTGCTTTGATGGCTCAGTTGTTTTTTGAAGGTCTATAAGATGTCGGACGAAAAGAAATAAGGATTTCATTTTCCGGTGAAATATCGGATTACAAGTTCAATTGTACTTTAATCATCGATTTTATCAAAACTCATAGCTTTGAGCTGAAACGGTCTGTTACACATAACCCCTCTTGACAAAACTTTGTCTAGGTTAATTTCTTTCTCGTAAGCGTAACACCTAAAGTACAACCAATCAAAAACGAACGTGCAGAAAAATGGTTTATCATGTCGAAACCGGGATAAGTTTCTTCTGTTACAAATCGCTATGTGTAACGGGCCGCTTTTATGGCCGAGTTATGTCTGGCAGTCCATTAAAATAGACTTAAATATATACGAATGGCTATACATATACTATGAGGCTTCAAGAGAGATTTACTTTTATCGGACTGTTAACTACTAAATCAAGTAGACTGTGGCTGAAAAGACAGGGGTGCAGATTTAAATACGAAACATTTCTGCATCCTGGGGGCTAAAAATACAAAAAAAGGGGTAGTTTCTTTGGCATCGGCTTGGAATTGCCATTGTACTTAATCATCGGTTACTGTTTTTAAATAGACTCATTCTATTCAACTCATAGCCTAACTCAGACGAAACTAGGCTCGTGTCTTTCTTCAGATTGAGATGTAATGACAAATCATTCTTCTTCTTCTTGAAGTTATGTTGTCGCAAACAAATGCGCTAGCGAATGAATCGTCTTAATTGTTACTACCAACTTATTTAAATTTAAACAGACAAACATTTTATCACAGGGCCGATTCAATTTGAAGTTTGTAATAGGCAGGGAAAACCAAATAAAATCGGGAAGAATTTCCACGTTATCAGAAATAAACTAACTCGTCATAAACAGCACAGAGAGAAAACTCTTCCTATGTGAACAACAAGATGGCCAGTCAGAGTCAAAGAATCGACGGTAGGGAGAATGATTTGATTCTCTATTTTAGAATGAGCTCAACTTGCACTTCAAATTAACATTTCTTTCACAACCTGTTTAACTTACTTCCGGTTGATAACCTGAAAAAAGGATGTGCGATACAATCAACAACAATGTGCTGTGCATAAAAATTGTTCAGCTAATCAGGAAATGTAGTTTAGTCGCTTCTTTTGATTAGCTGTGGAATTTTAATCGATGAGTGTTTTTTTTACAAGTCTGTTGGCTCAGATGGTTAACAAATCCTTCAACGGAATCCCACTTATTGATTTAACAGACAATTTATTTTGGTACACGTGTACTTGTTACTTGGAATCTATCCCGTGAATCAGTAACCGTCATTCCTAACCAAGTTGTTACAATCAGTTTCCCAATAAAAACTGGAGATCAGGAAAGGCCTAATTTCCGAACGAAAGTATTATCCATTGGTTTCTAAAGGTTTGGATATTTAAAACTGAAAGAAAAGAAACTCCAAGAAATAGAATCTCACCTTAATTATCCTCACAATAAGTTGACAATCACATGGGTAATGTTTTTTAAGGATTTAAATGTAAATAACGTTAACAATTCCAAAATCAACTCCAAAATTCCAAAATTGTAGCATTAAAATTTTACATTTTTACATTTTACTGTTAAATATATTTTTATAAAGAGAAATCACATTGGCACAGGGATATCGACTAGTTAAAACCGATAAATAATCTCATGTTGTAGATAAATTCACAAAGACAATACATGTACATGACACTAGTCTACACAATAAATAATGAAAAACTCCTTAACACACGTTCAACGCTGATTCCACTGTTCGTCCCAGACAAAATAAGGTCAAACATCAAAAGTAAATGAACGTTTCTGAATATTGTAACATTGCAAGAAATTATATTTCTACCCAACATTTAACCCTAACCAAAAATATTTCGTAACTTTAAACATATCAGAGTGATGATTAATAATCTGTGTCTTTCTAGTCTGAAGCTATTAAAAGCTAATTAAGCAAATTTGTTATCTTTTGCAAACAAGAGTTGTCTGTGTTTGGAATTCCAAAATCAAAAACATTCACCTCGATTGGTACACCGGAATAAAAAAACAGAGGATTTGATAGTTGGATACTTTAGTCAAATCACGCAGTCTTAGAACACGAGAAGTGTAAATGTCGGATTAAACTTAAGTGTAAATATTTGGCTAGGTTAAATCCTATTTTTTGTGTTTTCTTAGTTCTTAATACTTTCGTTACTTTTCGTTACGTTTGGCTGCGATGCAGTTGAAAGTCACCACAATATAACGCAAACTGTATTTCAAAGTCAACTAAACATACAGCGATCCACAATAGGTTTCAGGTATTGTTTGGAAAGAATCTCGTTTAAGTGTACTTACATGTAGTTGACAAGGCAATGTAGGCAGTAGTTTTCATTGCAATAAACATATAAAATGAGTTGTTGGTTTTTATAATAATTTATCTCATATTGAAATCACCTAACCTTATGATTAACACATTGAAGCACAGTGGGTTCTGGAAGGGCTCCAGATTGCCGCAGCTTGTAATCACAACCGAACTTCTCAGTGACACTGGTAGTATCCTTTGAACCGACTTGATCTTTGTCTGACAGTCAATTAAAATTGATTTAAATGGATATGTATTTTTACCACGGGGAGAAGATGCAACCTTTAAACAATATAAATTGGAATAATGTTTTAATCCTGATGAAGTTGGTTATAGGACAGATATGTTATTTGCGTGAGTAGTTTAGCTTTTTTATCTTTAGTTGAGCTGTCAACCAATTGATGGCGCGTAATGCGATATTTAACTATTGTTTATAATTTATTTCACTTCTTGATGTAGCTACAAATGCAAGACGACATTGACGCACCGATGTTCTCGAACTTAAATGCGAAAGCTTTGTTATCAATCACAGCAAGATTGGACCGAGCTGTGACTCGGTTGGACCTGGGATTCTTACACCCTTATCAAATAACCCCACAGGATAGAACCGCTGTGTCGACTTCAGGTATTTAGGTAAAGTTTCCCCTTGGTGTCAGACATCGCTGAGATTTATTCCCTGTTTTCCACCACAAATCTGCACAGATAATTTGGCATGCCAATGAAATACCCTTCCCCGTTTATATATTTGCCAAAACCTGTATCTAATCTTCCGACTGGATTGGAATGATGTCAAGCACATATGAGTTATTCATTAACATATTTCATTTGACAGGGAAAACTATTATAGCTGTCTTTCCTCATAATCAAAGTTATTGAGATGCCTACTAATTCACTTCATTATTTTATAACATGGCAATTGGATTTTGTGGAGGCCTTTATCGAAACGTCGATGAATTTAAAAAAAAAAGGTCGATCGTTGCCTAAACGAAATCATTCGCCACAAAGCCATGTGTCCATTACAATAGCCTCTCTAATAGAGAAATGAGCCCAACCAACGTTCATTTTACGAGTTGAATCAAAGGCTTTGTGGTTACAGAGTTACAGGTTACAAAGTCGGACAATTGAAATTGTCTGAGATCAAAGGGCCACACAAGATTCACATTCTTTTTCAATTGAAACGAACAGGGTTTTTTGTCAATCTTCACTTGTTTCATGACTTGATCCAGTCAATAAGTTCCTCAATGTTGTTCAGAACAAACTGTTTTGATAGACACTAATCACTCTGTCACAACCGTAATGTGCCGCCAGATGGCGCTGGCTAGATCCGCATCGACCAAAGCCAATCACTCTCCGTAATGGGAATTTAATTCAAACCACTATATATTTGAAAGTTTACGGAAAGATACAGATGAGCCATTATAAAAAGCATCTTGTGAGAAAAACAGTTTTTTCAGATGTGTTATAGCTCAGAAGAAACGGGTTTTTTCTAGTGAGTTCGGTGAGTTTTTCTAAGTTTTATCTTGTTTGTCCGCCATACGCCGGCAACTCAAAGTCATTCCATTAGTCAAATACTTTTTAGTATGCGTTAAACACCTATCAAATAAACAACTATATATTTATTTGTATATATCCTGAGACTGTAAATGTCATGAGTTTAGTCATAGTAATGCCTGTCATTGATACATATCACTTTGAATTAATTTGCCATTTACATTACATTTTGAAAAAATAAATGTTGCTGTCTGTTTAAACCTTTGGGATCAATAACAGTGGTGGCAATCATATTGATCAAAATCGAAGTCATTTCCTAAATCGGTATCGTTACCTATCAAGTAACACATAATGGTATGTCAATTACATGGATGTTCCTAAAAAGACAGGGGTTTCTTAAAACTAATTTCCGAGTGGAAGCAGAACAAATCTGCTCATTACGAGTAGTTCTCAGTGAGTTCATTTGAAGTCAGATCATACGAGATAAGATGAAAGGCAAAGATAGCAGGGTAACGATGTACACAATGTAAAGAGCTGCAATATCAATTGGTTCTTGACTTCTTGTTCCTGTCAATCACAGAATCAGTGTCTTGTTCTGTCTAACATATTTTCTACATACATTGTACATGGAGCGTGAAATGTCTCGATCAATACTCACAGTGGGTTTGTTAACAACCCAGTTTGAGTGAATGACATTACCACTAATCGAATATAATCATTATCAGTGATGTGTGCAGTCTATTCAAGTCAATTGAACACAAGTAGGTCAATGACATTGCTGCGTATTGGCTATATTTTATTCCACATTCTAACCATAATAATTTGATTAGAACTGCGTTGGGAAGATGTTAAGCAAAACTTTTGTCATAACTAAATCACTCCAGTAGAACGTTTCTCTTCACTAATGTTTGCCTAACTAAACGACAATATACGAAGCTTGCCACGGTGATTTTGCGGGAAATATACAATAATTAGATTTTGGATGAGAATCCTTGTTTCAATTTAACACGATGCCCTCAATGACCTAACAATAAACTTTTCTCGAACTAGTTTGTGTGTTTGGCAATGAGCAAGACAATACACAACATATAAATGAATATATATAAGTCCTGTGTGCCACACCATCGTCGGCATTCGGCGATAACGCCCACAATTCGACTTAAATGACCCTGGATATAAAGTTATCCCCAGTCAACGAGATTGCTATCTTGGAATATACGAAAGAGCTCCTTTGTAGGAAAAGCAAATAAAAGGGTCAATATAATAAGACAAGATAGTACCTTATCGGATCCAATTGATTTTTCGGTGACATTCCTTAAATGCAGATATCGGGGTTTTGGGTCAGAATACTTGCAACCAATCGTCCATATTTTAAACCTGTTAGAATACAGGGATTCATCTTATGCCGAGCTTCTATACATTGCACAGGCTATGTAAAATTGTTAAACTTTGCTATGTTGTTCTCCTGTCAGCCTGTTGACTGCATTGAAATTAATCAAACAAAAGATATTCCTGCAACACAATCACTTCAATATACAACTCTTGTCAACTTTTAAATTAGTGCATACGCGAACCTTATCAAACGTTATGATTTTATATAGACATACATCAACATCCACTTTTCCAGCCGTCCATTTCAGGTAAATTTAATAACAAATTATTGTTTGTCAATTTGAGATTTTGTAAACTTTAAAATGTTATGGTTGGTATATATATATGTTAAAATAAATCCATAATATAACCATAATTTCGACGAGTACTTGTTATCACTACCCACGAGTTCAATTAAGTAAGACACCTACAAAATATTGCCAGTCAAAGAAGACTTGTTTCGGTTATACAGTGGATGTTTTGCAGAACGATTGTTAGAAAACGACAAGCCAATGGTCAGATCCTTTATGAAACAAAGCGGTACTCTTCTGCCTTACAACGCTGAACTGTTAAGTGCCAGCTTTCCATCGCAATTGTTAATTCCATGCCCCAAACCACATTTAACGATAACTTGACTTTTATTTTTACACAAGATGGCATTGGACTCATTGCCGGTTAAAACAACCGATGCTACAACAATAAACTTGAAGAGAAAACATACTCAAGTTCACATACCAAAACCCGAGGATGTTTACTGATTGCTGTAATACATGGATTGGGTCTTCAGTGCGATTTTCACACAGATCGCATTATTAAATTAAGACATAAGAGGCACGGCGCGCCCATATTTTTTGTGTGAAATCTACAATTATTAGATTACTGAATATAATCCTGGTGTCAAGTCAACACAAGGTGCTCGATGAACTTGTAAAGTATTGGTTATTTTTGCCTTTTAAATTTATAGACAATACTTTATTTGCGTCTATGAAGGGAATACTGTTGACTTAAAACGAATCGAACAAATTTAGTACGAAGTTAACTCTCGGATGTTGTTGTTTTTCTATCAAGTCTAACTTTCAACTCACGGATGACACAAAAAGGAAGGAAGACATATACATTGTACAGGACATTCTTTCCTTTACAACTGAGAGCACATACAAGACGCAACTCAGAACTACATAACAAGTAACTAATTGTATAATTTCATCCCGGGTCACAATGTTCTGGGTAAACTCCTTCACAGTTGCGGGATAATGTCAGGCCTATGTCAATATTTAAAAGTCTAGTGTAACAACCATCGAGATCTTTTCGTTATTATGTCCACAATGGACACTAACTTATCTGATTTATCTCCCCTAGTGATGAAGAAATTCGCAGTCAATGAACTCTTGTCCAAGAAGCTAATAAAGGATCAACGTTAGAAAACATGGTAGGTCTTTTGGGATTAAATTGATTTCTTGTTAACTTTCCTTGTATTTGGAAGACAGGGGGGTGTTCAATCAAGCGATTGTATGAATATTTGCCCCCATTTGTTTCTCCAAGTAAACCAGCTAATGATGATAGCAAGAACGTCGATCGATGCAACCAGTTTTTCCCAGAGCTTGCGCAAATAAATTGTCTTTCCTGTCTGGTAATTTGCTTTGGTAAAATAAGTTAGAAAAAATGCTGCTTAATAAAGGCGTGTAGCGTGATATGTATTTATAAAAATAAATATTCTGCAATGTAATTATAGGCCTTTTATGTAAAATGATATATGTAATGCGCCCAACCAGTTCTTTTCTTTAATCGCCAAAGCCTCTGGCAAATAGATCTTTTTATGCAAAATCAACACCCTGAAACCATGTGGAAGTGTAGTGTGCACGTTAACTCTCACAATGACAAAAACATGACTTTGAAGGATTTTCAAGTCGTTTCGGCCTAGCTGCTAAGACTGTTTTCAAGCATTGATTACAATTTACTAGGTCACAACGTCGCTTATCAATATACCCAGAACTTGAAAATCCATCAAAGCCATGTTTTGGTTATGTACCCAGCTTCTAAAAGACGCTGAAACAAGTATCCAAAATGAGTCGATACCAATTTGGTTCATCTTATGCACAAAATAAGAAAACGTTTTTTATGAAACGTCAGTGCAAAGAAAAACGTTTTCGTTTGGTAAGTTTGCTTGCAATGATAATTACAAGGATAAAATCCTTCACGAGTATTCTTTAATGAACAATAACTGATAACTAATAACATGATGATCTTGCAAGAAATGTTTCTCCAAAGCAAATTATTAAACTCTTAAAACCTACTGTCGGCTCCTGTTGATGTTAAGATGGCTTTCTGGCACACAGGAGATATGACAGAAATAGACACGCACAAAACGTGTATTTACAGTATAACGGTAACATCGATTTGAATGACAAAAATAATTAATTTGTCCAATACTAAATTTATGACCATTCTACACTAAAACGTATCTCCAAAAGGATATAGTATTCTATAGAGTGTTTCTCTATAACAATGGATCCCCAGCCTTACTCATTCCCCGTTCTATGGCTGGTTACCAATCGTTCCTAATTTAAGAAGCTAGACGGATTTACTACTTTAAGCCTCAAAGACAGGTTAATCTACCATAAAAAGAAACGGAAGCTGGATAGACGTCCTCGAACGTCATTATTAGACTGGTCCTAAAGCTTTATAATCACAAATAAACCATGTGCTCTATCCTTACTGACAATTGGCACAAAGAAATAAAACTGTTAGTTGTTGATTTTAAAGCCTGAATCTCTTACGCGAGTTCATCCATATTTTTCACAACAGTTTGTCGAAAATATCTCGAATGTAAGATCCAATTATTTTGCAGTGTTACGTTTCTCAATGAATAACGCCTATTGTAATATATAAATGTTGATATCTTCAAATGCATCAAAATTGAGTTATAAAGTTTGTGATATATGTGTACTTTTATCTTTCGTTTTATTACAATTTATTAATATATACTTTTTCTACTAAGTATTGTGAACTAATAATAGTAAAAACTTTTGTTAGTTTTGTGAGCTTCAGTAGCCAGCCAGTCAGTCGATGCTTTCTCTGAATTCATGAATCCCGATGGAGGCATGCCAAATTTTCATTCTCTTCATTTATATATTTTCCATTACAAACGGTGCCTTTAATTTGGCTGGTTATGGATTTCAGAGCATTTTATTCAGAAAGACAGCGTACACATAGGGTAGACATATAATACTTTTACAGTACTCAAATGGTTCTCTAACTTGATCTCTGCCATATCTCCTATCACTCAATGATCAGTCGCTGTTTTCATGGGAAACGAAGAGCTTATACTGTTATTAAACAAAAAAGGTGCGTGTAGATCAATAATCGGTACAAAATTACTGACATCAGGTTAAATTTGATATATCTGTAGGTGGAGCAGTGTGTTTAAAGCTTAAAATCTATATATGGGTGTCTCGATATGATTTTTTTTTTTAAATTGCTATTATGAACGTATGATCTACAATGATTACCTATATCTGTTGAGTGTAAGCGTTTCACCTATTTGTTAATTCTTAGTCTTAATCATACTAAACGAACAAGTTGTTTCTTACACAAAAAGTGGTCTTGTCGTACCTCAGTTGACTTATATGTTTGAGTTTGTATTTATGTCGGTGTATATAACTATATTATTTGAAAATTGTTATTTTCTAACACTATATCTTACCCCCTGATCCAGAATTAAACGCGGGGAAGGAACCAAATGATTATTCTCGCTCTGCTTTAAGGATTCTTATTAAATCCAATAATACCAACTGCCCATGACACATGTTCTGCTTAACATTAGAATGACCCCCGTCTAAATGCCTTAGCTGCCAAATGTAGTAGCCTTCATTGAGGAGCAGATCAAAACATAATTTTACTATTTCATCTTCATGTAGATGACATCATTGTGAAGGGAACAATACCACGATCATTGTGTACGAGACAAACTTGTTTGGGTAAAAGTTTGCGGGACAACACACACAATGAGTAATTAACGTTCTAGACCAGCAAACAATTGACATTCAGTGATAATGTCGTCAATGGTCACTACGGTATCTGGTGTGACCTCTGTGGTGATGAAGAGATATATCCACCATTCCCATGTACTCAAGGCATGTACTCGTTGACATGTCTTGAAAATAGTAGAAAGGATAGTTCTGTATCAGGCTATGTGTTGATTTTTTGCCTCCGTTCGATGTTTACATCCAGTAATGATGATAATGAAATTTCGATGGATACATTCAGGTTTTACAGACCTTCTATTGAAGAATCGTTCTTTGTCTCCAGGTATATGCTCTAAAAGTGTACGAAGGCCAAACAAAGAGGAAACAGAGGGTAAAATATCTTTATATTTAAATAATATAGACTAATATCAGTCTTTATTATACACCTAACTGTCCATCTCTGCGATATTATGTACAAACTACAACTGTCCAATATTCTACGATATTGGACACTGATCTTTCTGACGTCACACACATGCCAGACTACTTTTGTTTGTAAACAACCAGACGACATCAACAGATTGCTGACAAAATTATGTCAACAGATTACTTTGAACTTACCTTCATGTTCGACTTCACTTTCGGCCACATCCTCTCGAAATTACAGAAGCCTTTTCGGCGGGGCAGTAATTAAAAACTACACATTTAACTTCCAGTAAAATTGTACATTCTGTCATACATTTTTCGTTACAAACACTGTTAATATTTCCCTGTTCCTTTTAACGTACTCCATGTTTAAAATGATTCACGTGGTCTACTTCGACCGTTTTACTTGTACTATTAATGCGCGTAGCCGTTGAACGCATATATAATTCCGATGAAGAAAAGAAGTTGAAATAAGTTTTCATCGTAACAAGCTGGCGTTGGTCTTTATATTTTAAATTCTTTTTACTTTTGTTTAGTGAGTGTATAATAAATAGGTT
>JAVFBZ010046801.1:0-10405 GCA_032466195.1 Katharina tunicata
AATGAATTACACAGTTAACAGCCCGGTACTTAACGTATTCGCAGGTACCAAGAGGCAGGTAATTAAGGGTAATAACAGACTGTTCTGTAGAAATCTGTGCACTTAAAAAAACCTATCCCAGGTACACTGAAGGGGTTCCGGACTCCAACCGATATGATTGGCACGTGTCTTGGTGGTCGTAACCGACTGAAATCTGATGCAGCACCTACTATAATAAATACTAAGAAAGACGTTCTTATAATTCATTAAGGTATTGCCTTACGCGCAAACTTGAGCAAAAAAAATGTGTTTACATTAAAAAAAAATAAGTATTCAAACCTTATCCTTGAAGAAAATTATTATTACAAATAACTAATAATTTATTATTCCATGATCCGTTAGTGTTGAACTGTTGACAAGGTGTTATTTGAGTAATAGAATTTTCGCACAAGTAAAGCGCCCCACCCCCTCTGGTGATACAGATTATAATATATCGAGTCGGTGAGGTCGCGGGTGGTATGGAGGGAGCCTCCTGTTGCCCTGGAGCTTTCTGTGCTAAGGGTTATCAGGATTTGTTGTGGTGTCCAGTCTTTCGTCCTGAAAATGGTTAGCATTGTTTTTGGTGGTTTCCTGTACCGATTGGGCTGGCAATCTAGCAAACAAACATTGTGTATTATATATGATATGATACTCAATATAAGAAGATAAAAGAAACTGAGTATTGAATTATTCTTTAATTTTGAGTTTGTAGTCATTGGCTGCAACAACAAATATTTCATGTATATATTTTAAAGGAGAGTGGCCAGTTTGCAGACAGTTAAAGGCAGAAAAATAAATTCTGCCTTTGGTGATCACTGCCTTATACTGGAAGAACATAAGATACAAATAAAAGTAACAGAACTAAACTTACCAGCCAGCCATTTTAACATACCCACGTATAAAATGTACCAGCAAACATCCACAGTTACGAACTAACGTGCTTGTGTACATTCGCTTGCTAATATTGTTGATAGGTAGGTCCATCAATACCAACATTTACCAGTTTGTAGCATAGCAGATCTCTATTCACCAAATCAAAGGCCTTTTTTAGGTCAATAAAACATGCAAAAACAGACTCTCCTAGTGATAAGTTATTATGAACAATACTGTTAACACTGAATATATGTTCACTACAGGATATACCTGATCAAAAACCATTTTGCTCGTCTACCAATATATTTTTTGGATCAGCATAAATACATATTCTTCTGTTCAAAACACTACTAAATATTTTATTGATACATGATAGTATACTGATAGCTCGATAATTATTTGGAACTCTAGGATCAGTTTTAACATCCTTTAACAATGGAAAAAATAATAGCTTTTAACCACAAGCTGTTAATTACATTATTTTCTAAGCATTTATTGAAAAAAGAGAGTAACATTCTTTTAATCGGGTTATATTTCAAAATTTCGTTAGGGATATCATCGACACCTGCTATTTTATAGTTTTTTGTTCCATTATTCCATTGTTCCGAAATTTCAGGCCACTCAAATTGTTGTTTAATAGCATTATATAATTCCTTGGAATTTTCAGGATTTGCCAGCTTCTTTTTTTTCCTTATAAAACTGTTTATCAAAAGTATGAGACGACACATTATACAATCGTTGATATTCATCAGACCAATGTGCTAAAACTTCCTTTTAATCCCTGATAATTACACCTTGTTCGTTTACAAATTCCACAGGGATATTTACTTTTCTAATTGGACCTATGTTGCGTATATATGCCAAGAATTCTATATGATATTCAGTTTGAATGGATTCTAACCTCTCCGAAACATGTATTCCATGATTTCGTTTACTCTGTCTTAGTACGTTATCAAATTGTCTAGCCGCATCATTGTACTCGTTTGTCAATCTCGTTTTAATGTTTTTGTGGCCTTTAAATTTTACAAATTGTCTTTCCTTTTCATGCATTTTTTTTTCAAAGCTGTGTTTATTGTTGACTCCAATATGGCTTTGATTTCTTAAATTTTTGTACGCATTACTTTATTGGCTCCGTCTATTGGAGTTAATATTGATCCATTTCTTTTACTATTATATCTGTTAAATCCCCATAATTACTATTAATAATGGCTTGTGTACACCTTGTTCCTTGTATTGCATTGGTGAAGAGAAGCATACTGTTTCTGAGAGAAGGCGAAGACATGAAATCTTCAGGAAGGTACTTAGTCCGGTATTTGCGTGTTTTATATCTATTAGCACCATCGTCATTTATCAAGTCTTTAGAGTAGAATTCATTATTAAAACCACTTTCTATCTTATATTCCAATGTAATTATAGCATGATCAGGTACTTTACAATTTGGGGTAACCAAATGTTGCAAATTACACCTTTCTATAAGATCGTTACAAAGTTAAACTTTAAACCGCGAACAGTTTTTAAAAATAGCATGAGGGACAATGCAATAATCAACAACAGATTTCCCCGTGGTCTTCACGCATGTCAAGTTATCACTGCCCATTGTTATCCTACCATTTAAAATACATAATTTGCAATCGTTCAAAAATTCAATTAAACATTTTCCATGAGTATTAACAACGTGGTCAATATTGTGGTGAGGAAACGTACACAGTTCATTGTTGATTTCGTTTATCGAGTCTTCTGAGTTACCGACACGAGCATTTAAATCACACAATAAGAACAATGCGTCACATTTACTAGCGTACATATGAACTTAGGTTAATAAATGATTGCAAAAATGGGAAGAATCTCTACCATATGGAGACTTTTCAGGAGGTAGATAAATTGAAAATACAATAATTGTATATTCTGAGGTTTTCTCTGTTAGTTCTATTCCTATCACGCCATGATTAGCCTTATCCAGAACATTTATAATATGGGATTTGAACAGAGACTTTTTGATAAACACACCCACGCCACCGAAAGTTTTCGGACCATTTTATGAGTGTATTTTATGGGTTACCTAACCATTTATACTTATTGTTCAAAACGATGTCCAGTAAATCATCATTTGTTTATACATATTATATTACTCTGAGTTGCATGTCTACAATACGTTCGGTGTGGCTTTTCGAAGAACGCAGATAAACTTGACCAAATTCAGCCGAAACCTTTTACGCGGACTTCGCTCTCAATACACGGATTTTCTCGTCTACGTTTGGGAAGGCAATTTTTATCAGGCCAGGTCGACCTCTCACCCTGAACTTGAGTCGTGTAGATTGTCTTATAGTTACATCACCATCAACGTGTAATTCTGACAATAGCCGGTGTATTTTGTCATTCAAGTACTCATTTACTTTTTTGTGTACATTGTTGGGTTGGGGGTGGATGATCCGCAGATCACTATAATTTATAGTGATCTGCGGATCATTCACCCCCTCAACTGATTGATAGGACTGTCAATGTGTTCACGAGAAGTTCGTGTCTGTAGTGTTTGGATTGAGTTTTGCAGTTGAGTAGGTTGGCTTTAAATAGCTAATAAATCAACCATAGGGACCTCACTCCCGTTTGTATTCTCACCAGCTGAGTCCACCTTCACAGTTTGCACATTATTCTCAAACATAGAACAACTGTCCTCCAACCTCTCTATCCTAGCCTGTAAACTCCCTAGCTCTAAAGCAAAACTGCCTTTAATCTCTTCCATTTTTGACCGTAATTCACGGGAATATTTGTCACTCAGTCTATCAAGCTTTGTGTCCATTCAGGATCTTAGGCTTTTAAGTTCATTCATTATTAGACTTAGATTGGATGTCAGATCACAGGTGGTGGATGTAGGTGATTGATCCACCATGTTGAATATTTTTTCTTGTGGGGTTTCTCCTTCAGAACTCAGTCCACGTTTTACAATTTCAGTTGTGGGCATATTTTGATATTAATAACATCGGCTGGTGAATTAGATATTCATAAATTGATCCACACCCAAATATCATACAAACAGTTTGTTTCACATGTTATTTCCATATACTTGTGGAGTCAGTACAGACGCTGCTCAAGCCGGTGCAGACGCCATTAGATAAAGAACGGGTAAATACGCAATTCACAACAGAGGTACTGTTCCAACCATTATAATCAGTGTACTAACCAGCTACAGAAGATATTGGAAATGCATATCATACGATCCACGTTCCAACAATACATCCGTTGTTCCGTCGCGATTATGTAACAAATAAGTAAATAGATCAAACACATTAAATCGGAAAACAATAAATAACATAAACAGCGATGAAAAATTCGCCTGGTGTATTTATTCCAGTTAAAGTGATGTAGGCAAAAATTAGAAGATTAAAGAGAAGGTTCAGAATAAGAGATTATAGTTTATTTAGTACAACAGATAGAAATTTAATGGAGAGGTTTTAGTATACAGGATAGAAAATTAAAGGAATACAGATTATCTAGTACAAGAGATAAATTATTGCATGAAAGTTCTGAATACATAAGACAGAATATTACAGAGCAAGGTTGAGGACAAGATATAGAATATTTGGAGAGTGTTTAGTACAATATATGGAATATTACAGAAGATAATCCAGTGCAAGAGATAGACGATTGCAGGAGAGGGTTTAATACAAGAGAAAGAATATTACAGACGAGGGTCCAGCGCAAGAGATAGAAGATTGCAGGAGATGGTTTAGTACACATGAAAGAATATTACAGAGAAGGACATAGAGCAAAAGACAGAAGATTGCTAGATATGGTTTAATACAAGAGAAAGAATATTACAGAAGAGGATCCAGTGCAAGATATAGAAGATTGAAGTAGAGGGTTTAGTACAAATGAAAGAATATTAGAGGAGAGGATCCAGTGCAAGATATAGAAGATTGCGGGAGATGGTTTAGTACAAATGAAAGAATATTAGAGGAGAGGGTCCAGTGCAAGAGATAGAAGATTAAAGTAGAGGGTTTAGTACAAATGAAAGAATATTAGAGGAAAGGGTCCAGTGCAAGAGATAGAAGATTAAAGTAGAGGGTTTAGTACAAATGAAAGAATATTAGAGGAGAGGGTCCAGTGCAAGAGATAGAAGATTGAAGTACAGGGTTTAGTACAAATGAAAGAATATTACAGAAGGGGATCCAGTGCAAGAGATATAAGATTGAAGTACAGGGTTAAGTACAAATGAAAGAATATTACAGAAGGGGATCGAGTGCAAGAGATATAAGATTGCTGGAGATGGTTTAGTACAAATGAAAGAATATTACATGAGAGGATCCAGTGCAAGAGATATAAGATTGCTGGAGATGGTTTAGTACAAATGAAAGAATATTACATGAGAGGATCCAGTGCAAGATATAGAAGATTGCGGGAGATGGTTTAGTACAAATGAAATAATATTAGAGGAGAGGATACAGAGAAAGGGATAGAAGATTGCGGGAGATGGTTTAGTACAAATGAAATAATATTAGTGGAGAGGATCCAGTGAAAGAGATAGAAGATTGCGGGAGATGGTTTAGTACAAATGAAAGAATATTACATGAGAGGATCCAGTGCAAGAGATATAAGATTGCTGGAGATGGTTTAGTACAAATGAAATAATGTTAGAGGAGAAGATCCAGTGAAAGAGATAGAAGATTGCGGGAGATGGTTTAGTACACATGAAAGAATATTAGAGGAGAGGATCCAGTGCAAGAGATAGAATATTGCATGAAAGGGGTTTAGTACAAGAGATAGAAGGTAGCATGGGCGATGCTGAGTAAAAGAGACAGAATATCACAGAAAAGGGTTGAGGGCAAGAGACAGAAGATTGCATAAAAGGTGTTTGGTACAATTGATAAAACATCACGGAAAAGCATTGAGTAAAATAGATAGAAAATGAAAGAAGAGTGTTTAGTATAACAGTATGAATATTTCAGACGAGGACTCGGAACAAAAGATACGACAATACAGAAAAAGGTTTTGTACAAGGAACTCGTTACATATGAGTAACATTGTGTATTCCGGCCCTTTTTTACTTTGAATTCAAATTACGGCAGAATTTCTTCTGGCTCCTACAAACCTTGTACCGGTTGAATATTGCGTTTATTTGTACGAAACTGTTTTAATTTATTAACAAACTTTACAGCTAGCTGAAATCGAGAAAATCGGATTAAAAAAAAAACACCATTATTTTGGGTGTGTCTGTGACGTGTTTTTGTTTATTGTTTATATTAAACATATACGCCTCTTAATTAGGAAAGCATAATTCAGCTAGGAAACATAATAGCCTGTACATTTCACAAAAAAAGCTTTAAAAAATGATCACACGCTTAACGTTATTTTACACCTTTTTAACATACATTGTTTTTCTATGATTTTAACCTTCCCTTGGGCAAAGTCAATCGTAACTTCTCTTTTAAAACCCTGTCACTACCCCTCTTCTTATCAGCCTATTGAGCTCACGTCGTACATTTGCATGCTTATTGAAGGTAGGTAATTAACCGGCATATGTGGTATTTAGACGAAAATAATATTATTTCAACTAATAAAGTTCAAAGCGGATTCGTAAAAATAGAGGCACAACCGATCACATCGATCACACTTTACTGAATTGAGGGAAATGGGTAATAAGGGTACAATGTTTGGGTGGGTTTGCGCTTTTCTTTCAAACAAAACGTTGCAAGTTCATCTTGGCAAAACATATAGTGAGGCATATCATATTTCAAATGGCGTCCCCAAAGGCAGTGTGATTTCAACGAGTATTTTCCGATCATGATTAATTATACCTTAATTAGCCTATTTGACCTTAACCCGAAATGTTTATGTTCATTATTTCCAGACGATAAAGCAATTTGGTTTTCATCAAACCATTTTAGTTTAGTTGTAAAGTATACAGAAAGGGTTAAAGAGGTAGCAAAATAGCCTACGGAATGGGGATTTCGTTAAATCATAAGCCGTTTTATTTACAAACAAACGTTTACCATCACCCCTTGTCTTTAATAATTCACGTATAAAATGTTCAAATTCTGTTAATATCTTAGTATACATTTTGACAAACGACTAACATAGAAGACTCGCATCGATTAAAAATGTCAGTCTTTGCTAAATCTTCTCCGTAGTTTGCCATCCGCTCTCTGGGAAGCAATGTCTACTCATTCTTTATCGTGCATTTGTTCGATCTCGTTATTACTATGGCTGTAGCTTACGATTCTGTCAGTACCTCCATCAAACAGCGACTAGACTCGATCCAGTGCCAGGGCGCTATGCCTGAGCACTTGGGCCATGACGTTGACTCCGCCGAATGAACTTTAGGTAATGGACCAGTATTCGGACACGTAGGTGCGTCGGTATACATTATTTCAAAGGGTTTTTCTAATTTTGAAAAATTAGTCCTTGGAACAAAGCTTAACAGAATTAGGCCAGCTTTTTTAAAATTTGAACTGAAATCAGTAGAAATAAATGGCGCAGCTAAATTCCGTGGCGGAAACTGAGGAGTGATAGTATTTAAAATGCTGAAACAGTTGCGAGAAAAATCATAAATCAACGAACGGAATGGAATTTGCTTGGCTGAACAAAATGAATTATCATGAAAAGAAAGGTGTAATACAGCACTTGCTGAATTGTTAACGGATGATTTAGGTTTCAGCGCAAATTGGAGCCTTTGAACTTGACGACGATTCACGTATAAAATGTAGGGATTCCCCACAGAGCCGGCGTAGCATTTTGTCGTCTTCTCATACTGACCTGTTTGCAATTAAATTGACCCTATGCTGGATATTATATGTTCAGCCTCTCATCTGATTCGTTTAGATTCATTACATTGTAACACTATTTATTTTCTGATCAAGTATTTGTTTAAGTATATCAGGTCAGCTCAATGTCAAGTTGTGGTGGCAAATAATCCTATAAGAATATTACGTTTTGACACAATTTATATAAACTAGAATCGACCTACGCTCCTTCGCAGCGGCTATTGATACATAACATCTAGTACAGTCGAGTACAGCGGTCTACTGGTCTAAAAATGTAAAAGTGGTATACTGGTCTGTAGTGAATGTTTGTATCAATAACCGCTGCGTAGGAGCGTAGAATTCACCTTAACTCCCTTTTTCTGTTCTACGTTCTTTGTAATCATTTATTTTTTGTATCGATATGACTATATATGTTTACCGAATCCAAGTCACTGCAGTTAATGTCATTTAAATATTCAATTTTAACAACAGCCAAAGTAACATATAGTTGTTTACATAGATAGGTTAACATATATTGACCTAACATCACTCACTGTTAAAAGGAATTATTATATTTTCAGTAATACGTAATGTTTTTATATTGACACCTTTCTGAAAAAAAAATTAGGCGTTGTTTGTATATAGAAAACATTTCAGACGAAGGTTTTCGAATGCTTAAATTTTCTATGGTGTGTTTTGAATAAGAAAAAAAAAGAGATTGTATCAACGGAGTCGTCCTTGGCAACAGCAAATAAATACGATACTAAATCGTTCAGTGCATGCTTCAGATGTACATTTGTGTATGTGTTATTATATGCATTTCCCAAGACAGGACAAAACATTTACATAACATCAACAAAACCGGACACCACAACAAATCGGCATCCTGCGCCCCTTAACTCAAATAGCACCAGGGCACACTGTGGTGCCCTGTTTTGTTGATGTTATGTACTTGTTGTGTCCTGCCTTGCATATTGCCAGCGTCGTTTACGGTGGTTTCAAAAAATATAAATTTCAACATCAGATCAATGAACAATTAACCGGGTCCGTTAATCATAGAACAAGCAGTACCCAAAGCTGTACGTTTTTACCATCTTTGCAACAACTTGCTAACAGGGCGGTAGTTTCTGTTGAGAGCGGATGTCGTTGTGTCTTTTTCAAGTGGAAATCAAACACATACCTTACCTTGTAGTATACAGCAAGTAAAATTCCCAAGAGTACAACAGTAAACACCAAGTAATTACAACAAAGCTATGATTTACATTCTCAACAGCATGTTGCGACAACGCCAGGCCTATACGCGTATCGTTGGGCAGGCACACAGCCGTATGTTTTAGGGGAAAGTGAACTACGAATTTGGTGAACAAGCTTTAAATGTGCCAATTGCTGACTTGGCTTACAATAAATTTATGGCTAGCTAATATAATTTCACGTATCCGAAGGCGGACTCAAAACAGTGAAATCTTTCAGTATAATATAAATATGCTTTAGATGTTAGGTGGTATTTAACATTCATGTTTGTTTAAAGGCACACAGTTTTCCATTAGATGGCTAAAACAATACACAGAAAGACACACAATTAATTTTGTTCTAAAATAATTCACAATATAAATTTTCTTACTCACTCATAACCAATGTCATAAAAGCGAGAATTCCAAACCTATTCGTATTAAAGTCAGCAAACATGGTGGCGATCCACATCAGCAAAGCAGATAAAGTTGTCAAGATCCAGATAAAACTATAACGCACTTTATATCCGAATCTTTCTGTGATGAATGTTTCTGACAAAGAAAATCCCACCCCGACCAAGCCTGATGACGATATTAATTCCGCAGAAAAAAAAAACATTTCAAGCTCAGAAAGTTCCAAAATGACGGCCACATAAGGAGTCGATGCTATTCATGCATCGAATAGAGGGGTTAAAAAAACAGCGTAACCCGGAGAAAACACCAAATTCATTTCAACACAAAATTTGTTGTTATAATTTAACTGACATAAATTAATCGAAATATCGAAAAGTAAGTTTTGTGTAATCGTCAAATGTGGGTATATTTTAAGTTAGATAAATTATATTTCTGTACGAAACAGCAAAATAAATTCACAACTTTTACATTTTCGGTGTGCATATTAAATATATATTGTGCATGTTTTGTTGATGCTGATATAAATGTTGTTAAAAGCTCCAGGGTCATTGTCAGGGTAAATACAATTGGTAGGGATCTATTGCCAAATCATTCAAACAAACTACGTGGACTAACAGTGGAATATAATACTGCGACCACACTCTGCCAGAATAATCCAAGATTTTTATCAGCAGACAATTCTATTCCCTATAATTTGCTACCTGAATGTTTTCAAGAGACCCTTCCAAATAAACGGTTATGGTATGAAATTAATGTGTTAGCTATTATGCTACACGAACACATAGATGGTGTGTATTAATAATGTTTAATAATAAAATTAGACGTAGGTGGAGCAGGCTATCTTTTCAACATGAGTAACAAAAATGTTCCAGGCCAGATATAAGATGAATAGCTCGACACGTTTCCTTTGATACAATTAGAGTTACCATAATACATACAGTAGCATTAGGTTCTAACCTTTTGTCTGAGTTAAGTTAAATGTTCTTTTTAAGCTGATGACGTAAACGTTAAAGGACACATCTAATCCTTGTTTGAGTGGCATTTAGAAGCTGGGTAAATTACAAAAAACATGACGACTGAGATGGATTTTCAACTTCTGGATATATTGGTAAGCGACGTTTCGATCTAGATACT
>JAVFBZ010046812.1:0-27991 GCA_032466195.1 Katharina tunicata
GCTTGAAAACGGTCTTAGCATCTTAGCAACTAGGCCCAAACGTCGCTTACCAATATATCCAGAAGTTGAAAATCCATCTCAGTCGTCATGTTTTTGAGACATCAATGTTGTAATTGATGCTGTCTTTTACAATGCTTTATTATTGCAGGTCTTTCTATAAAGTTTATTCCGCACTACGAAAAAGTATTTCTTTTCTAAAAGTTGTCGTGTGTTATTGTACTTCTTTTGTAATGAGTTTATATCTAACGATTAGAAAAACAATACGGTTTTTAACTTTTCAGCTTTTAAAGTTTTAGCAACTTTCACACACGCCCAGTGTCATTTATATAAAACGGTTCATGTTGGTGACACTCGGAAGGCATCAAATGTACTGCGCACATCATCTCGGACGTGATACGATCATCGCCATTTTGGTTGGTTCACAGAATGTGGGTCAAACTGTTCATGTAGACAGATTCCACAGTTTCTATTTGTTTTACATTCAGAACATAATTTACTCCTAAACTAAATATAGTGCATCTTAAGCCATATGAAATTCGCTCGATTACCCTATAGTTTCTTACGTGTTTATTGTAGCTGTGAACTCCATAGCCAGGCCGCTGACCCTTGACCTGATCAATCGACCTACCGATGCCAGTTCACCTCTATCATGTGATTTGAATCTCTCGTTGCATTGGTCGTTTTGTATTTTATTATGCTTAATAGGTCGATTTTATTTCTTTATTTTATTTGCTGTTACCTGCTCTATGGTGATTTTTATTGGTGCGGAAGCACTTGCTGTCCTATAGGATTCGTATATCTTTATGCGATACATTTGTTAGACTACAACGGTAAATATACCGCTAATGGGCTAAAATGGTCAGTCATTACACAAACGCCGATTATCAAAGGCGACTGAAGGTACCGAGATAGTCGATTTGGAACCAGAGTGACACAGTGTTTAAGGTATTGTGCAGTCTTGCGAGATCTATGACTTGGACAAGATAGATCCCCTAGGCCTCGTGGATACATTTGAAAAATGCTAGGTAATGTCAGGTAATCTACATGATATGCCCTATACGTTTTCTACCGAGTTTTCCTTGAATGATAAATTATTTCGAATACGAGACACATTTCTGGACATTATTTCCAGTCTATATTATAGCAGTTTATAGGTCAATCTTTGAACCCCAAAATCAGGCGGAAAACATGTCCCGACGAAGCCTCAGAGATCCATCTTGTTTTCGTCATACAGGGAGATCTCGCGTGATGAGCTTGGGTATAGTGCGGTCATGACAAATTCGTGCGCGAAATGTTACAAAGTCTTCATGAAACTCTCTATGTTTTTAAGATATTCAATCTTTCAGAGCTCATAACATACCTGTAACACCGATTCTAGAATCTTCACCGGGTCTGGATTGAAGTAGAAACTCTGTTCGGTTAAACAAGTAAGTGACATCTACCCACCCATTTGGCTGAAATACAACAAACACGCAACAATTCAGTAAGGTTAAACAACTAAGTGACATCTACCCACCCATCTAGCTGAAATACAACATACACACAAACAATTCAGTTCTAGCTTGAAGTGAAATTACATTTGGTTGAACAAGTCGTTGACTTCTACCCACCAACTTGGCTGAAATACAACAAAATCGCAAATAATCCAATTCGGTTAAGCAAGTAGTTGGCTTCTATCCATACAACAAAAATGCAAACAAGTAGTTGGCTTCTATCCACCCATTTGGCTGAAATACAACAAAAATGCAAACAAGTAGATGGCTTCTATCCACCCATTTGGCTGAAATTAACAAAAATGCAAGCAAGTAGTTGGCTTCTATCCACCCATTTGGCTGAAATACAACAAAAACGCAAACAAATTGTTGGCTTCTATACACCCATTTGGCGGAAATTAGCAAAACTGCAAGCAAGTAGTTGGCTTCTATCCACCCATTTGGCTGAAATACAACAAAACGCAAACAAGTAATTGGCTTCTATCCAACCAATTAGGTGTAATTGACTTAATTGACTTAACGTATTGATATCAGGATTAGACACATCCGTGTTTAAGTACCGGAAGTTCCACAGATCAGTTTTGAGTAATATGGAATAACAGAAACTAAGTTAAAGGAAGTCATGTTGACAACGATAATATATTTCAGTGTCATCATTAGGTAAACGAATATTCCTCAAATACTCCAACATGAAGTCCTTGTTTCTCTTGGTGTGTATTGCACGTGTAAGGCAGCTATTAAGATCTGTCATACCTGATACGTCACAGACGTTGTTTCCAAGCCTGTATCATCAGTGTCTATCAAACCAGTCACTGTCTGTCCGTTCCTCTCCAGCGTTATCTGTATTGTTGATTTCTTACCACAGTCACTGTTGGTTAAAAGAGCCTCAGGTTGGGTGAACACTGTGCCGTCTGGGTTCATGGGCAAGAACCGGAACCTAATCAACATGACGTTACCGAAATAAGCGTTACTGAACCTCCAGATAGATAGACGGTCTGTTCCCGAAAAGTAGGCCGCTTGCCCTATTGCACCCCCAACGTCGGAAATCGTAGGCCCGATGACCCCGACGGCATTGTTATTCGCCTTGTCTTTGAAATCTCCATCGAAAGGTAAGTAGAGTTCCGGTTTACAGACTGAAAAAACAAAAGAGATATAAACAAAAGAAGGATTATTACAACATTTCGTTTGGCAAATGACGAGCCATCGCTAGGGCCTATACCTGTACACTTTTGGCAAAATACAGTTTATTTTCGGTTTCAAGCTGAAGAAAATAAGATAAAGGTAAAATCAAATAAGGTTAGCCGACATTAATTAGACTTTTCTCTCAAGACATTATTTTTTTGTATTTGATTGGTGTCGTACAGTAACAGTATTTCACCTATATGACGACTTTGCGTTGCCGGTGTATGGTGGTGGAAAGCAGGCGGAAAAATCCATGTAAAAACCACCACGCGAACTCTGCAGCTACCGGAAAACTTCGCTTATAAACCTTATGTCCACTGGGGTTCGAACATATTCTGTGTTCGGTGAAGGGGAAAACTTCTTATAAGATATCTCACTAAACAAATTTCTTTGTACTTCGAATAAGACGATCGAGTGTCACTGAAATTTGGATACAAACAAATTTTCGCCACAAGCTATCTAATTTATTTTTATGAATATTTGAAAGATTATAAGTTAATGTTCTTTTGGTATTCAGGCGACTACTGTAACTTAAGATTCAATTTGTTGCAAACCTCTGTCTGATTTAAAAAAAAACATGTCTAATCCAGCGATGCCGTGTAATTACCAGATCTGATACTGACTTTTAACATCGCAGTATTGCCCGACTTACCGTCTTTATAAGGAAGTCGTATGGAACATTCGCACGTGGCGTTGTTGAAAGCAACACCGGGTGGACAATTTCGCTCGATCTTTCCAAGCGTAACGGTATTTTCATAATACATAGTTCTCTCGGTTGCATGGGATTCTTTATTGCAAGCTGTAAAATAAAACAAAGTTGTAAATAAAAACAAATATTATGTGCCCCCCCCCACAAGTTTTTCTTACACCCTTTTAGTCAATTTTGAAGTTCCATTTCTAAAAAATTTGATTTTTTTGTGAAATATTAAAATGTACAATAACTTAATATTGCAATAAAAGAATGGTCTCTACATTTCCACTTGGATCCTGGTGACGGCTTCATTACAATGTGAAACTTTGAAAAAGGATTATACTTTCGAACTTGTTAACATTTTATTAAACACACTAATTTGATATGCTCTAGCATTGGAGACAAATTGTACTCGCTAAGATAATAACTCACGGTATACGCCTATCGAGGCCACTGTGCAGTTTGTGGCGCATCCAGAACCCGTCTGACACCTGCCGCTAACGAACCCGTTGTTTTCTGGACAACAGCTTGCCTGGAAAGTGAACCCTTCTCTACATGTCCAGAAAGCTCGACAGTCACGGACATCGGCGATTACTTCATCCCTCGAAACGCGACAAGGATCTGCAAAATAAAAAAACGATCTTAATCACAGGTTTAGAGTTTAATTTCTATAACTGTGCAGGCTACTAAGAGAGCACAATATTTTAACAAATCCTTTAAACGTATGGATCGCATGAAGTTGCCAATGGACTTAATCATAAACAATGTATGAAAACAAACTACAGACAAAATGTACAGAAACACGTCATCCAAAAAAGTAATTGTTTCAACATTTTATACATGTTCATTTCAGGCCTTAGTCATCTTATCACACATGTTCCATTCAGACCTTAGTCATCTTATCACACATGATTATGTTAAATTCAAAATATACTATCAAGGGTGTGAACAGTAATAGTTTAACATGTGTTGTTTGCTTGGAGTTATAGTGACTTACCCATAGGACAATCGACATATTTGGCTTCTCGGCACGTGACATCGATCTGAGACCAAAATAGACCCAGGGGACACATCTTCTCCTGCGCTTTCACGATTTCATTGTTCTCCAACTTACACTGTATGTACCAATCACAGCGGTCTGGGTGGGGATTGTAACCCACGCCATTCCTTATGGCACATCCCTCACAAAGAGACAAGGGCAGATTCGGCGGAGGTGTGCCAACCGATGTTCGCAAGAACGGCGCAGATGGGGTCTGTGTAGTAGGAGAAGGAGATGTTATAATTCGCGGATTAGTAGGGGTAGGCGGCTGAGCAAAAGTTGATCTTCTTGTAGTTCTTGTTGTACTTCTAGTTGTTGGGGTAGTCCTAACGAAAGGTGGCAATGTCGTACGTCGTGGGGGTTGAGAAGGCCTGGATGTTGTGAAACCTGGAATTGTGGAAGGAGAAAAGAACGTTGTACTTTGTGAGGTTATTATCACTGTGGTCGCGCCAGCCTGCGTGCTAGGAGAAGCAGTGGAGCTTGCCAAGGTGCTTGGAGAGGATGAACTTACAGTAGTAGTCGCTTGCGTTGTTCGCTCAGGGGCAGTGGATTGGGTCGAGGTCACACTATCGGTGGTGGGTATTTCTGGCGAGCGCGTCGTGCTTTGTAACACTGGTGTAGTTCGCAAAGCAGTCGGTGGCGAAGCTTCAGTTGTCTCTGTGCGCGACGTAACGCTTGGTGGTTCTGCCACTGTTGTGCGGGGCTGCTGTGGGAAGCTTCGTGTAGCAGCTGTGATCGCTGTGCTGCCTGTTGATGATGTCGACGCTGCCGTCGAAGCAGAAGTAGGTGTGCTTGATTCAGTTTGAATATTAATTTGCGTACTTGCTGTATTTGTAGCCTGCTGAGTTGATGCGCTTGGTGAGGTAGAAGGTGCTTGAGTACTTGCAGAGGTGGAAGCTGTTGTACTAGACGCAAGCGTATTAGGTGTGCTCGAGCTTGTTACTCGGACACTTATGTTGGCAGGTGGACTAGGGGTCTCTATAGTTACAGTTGGGCGTGTTTCAGTAGTAATGTCAGGGACTTGTGAGGTGGTTTCTGGAGTACCCAGAGTTGGGAATGATGCAACGCTTGTCAGGGTCGTGCGCTGTGTACTTACTGATGGAACTGTTTGTGTAATTATAGGTGGCAATTCTGTTGAAGGTGTGGATTGCGATGTCGTTTGTGTTTGTGGCTGAGTAACAGGTGAACTCGTGGGCGTTAATGATGATCTAGATTGTTGGGTGCTTGTGGCTATTGTAGGTGCTGTTGTTGCAATAATAGGCGTGACTGGTGATGGTGGTTGTGAGGGTGATGACAAAGTCGTGCTTGAAGTACTAAAAGTTCCTGAGCTAGGTGTGACAGGCGTTGAACTGGGCGATGCACGTGTGTCTACTCTAGGTACATCACTCGTAGAAAGTTCTGGTACTGACGGTGTTGTGGCACTTGTTGACATACTTGTGGTAGAACTATCTGTTGAGGTTGATATTGTACTTAAAGTGCTAAGAGGGGAAGTTTGTGTAGCGGAGCTAGGTGACGTGAGACCTAAAGTCGATGTAGTTTGAGCAGAGGTCAACCTGCTATCTGTACTTTGAGTGACTATATCAGTCACTGTAGAAATATTAAATGTACCTGTTGTAGACAGGGTTGGGGTCATGAACTCTGTTATATTTACAGCTGGAAATGGAGTTTCTCTGCTTGGTGTGCTAGCTGTACCCCTTTGTGTTGTAATTGTTGGGGGAGCAGTCGTAGATATTAGCGCTGGGGGCAGTGTCGGAAACGACCGAGTTGGTACAGGAGAAGTTGTCTTCGGTTCTGAAACAGATGTTAAAATATCAGTTGTGCTACGGTCTGTTGTTTGTATATCGGATTGTGTTGTACGTGTAATCGAAGAAGATGTGCCTGAGCTTTGCGCAGTAGTAACTGTAGGCCTACCTGACGTAGCGCTGCTTGTACTTTGTGTTACTGTACCTTGTGTTGTAGATATCATAATGGGTGTTGTGCTCGCTGTTTCTGCTGGGGTAGAAGGTACAGACGAAACAACCCTTGTAATTTCTACAGGTGGCCTTGGCGTTTCAGGACTAGGAGTAGTGAAAGGTAGCGATGCAGTTTGTGTTGATTGTGAGGTAGTTGTGAAAGGGCCAATGGTAGGTGTCGCCGTTGTACTGCGTTGTGGAATTCCGGGGGTAACAGAAGTAGAAAATGTCGCAGGGCTAGTTGTTGCTGATGGCAATGCTGTGCTCGCTGAAGAAGAAGCTGTCCCTTGCGATGTCGATAATGTCGCAACGACAGTGGGTGTTGGTGCAGAAAAATCGGGTGGTTGCGTTGCAGCACTAGTTGATGGCGATGCTGGCACTGTAACAACAGGAACCAAAGGTGTAGTCGCAGCAGCTGGAGTTGTTGCAGGCGTTCTCTGACTAGTAAGTGTTGATGGTAGTGTTGTGCCGGTTGGCTGCCGAGTTGTAGCAATTACACTCGTTGGAGAAGCGCTGGACGTTGAGCCGCTGATAGTGCTTCGTCCAGTAGGTTGTGACGTTACGCTAGGGGTGGACTGAGCCCCCGTAGCCGGCGTGCCGCTTGGCGTGCTTGCTTGGCTTGCAGTCGTTTCGGGACTGCTGCTAACAGTGCCTGTAGTAACTGCTGGGATAGACGCTGTACTTATTCTTGCTGTTGACTGCGTGAAAATAGGTGGTTGCGTGGCAATAGATGGCGATGTGGCACGTGCAGTTGTACCTGTCACCGGCGGCACGGACGGGCTAGCAGGGAATGTTTGCGCCGTAGAATCTGTCCTGGAATCAGTTGGAGGTAATGAGCTTGCTGTTGATGGTGTGCCTGGCGTCATACTACTACCTGTTATTGGAGAAGGCGATGGCGTCGTTGCCGCGCCGCTGGTGCTTGGAGTAGCGACGAAAGGCGTAGAACTAGGAGGGAACGTTGAAGGCTGTGGAATTCTTGTAGCTGCGCTAGGCGTTGGGGCTGGGGTGGAAGACTGTGGCGTAGTGGCTGGCACAGGTCTAGTGGATTGCGATGAAAGCGTTGGCGACACACTTGCTGTGGGCGGTTGAGTGGCTCGTATAGTAGATGAAGACGCTACTATGCGAGTCGTAGTGGCGCTGGGCGTGCTGTCTGTACCTGTCATTCTTGTGTTGTCCTGGGGTGTTGATAAGCCCGGTGGAAACGTTTCGGGCGGGGGCAGAATGGTGGTTACTATCTCTGAAATAAAATCATAAAATCGATTGTAAAGTTTTCAGGATCCACATTGTTACAAACATTATAAAAAGAATTAAATTAAAGAGTTTACGCACAACTCAAACAAAGTTTTGAAGCTGATAGAGTCGAATACTTTCAACAGATATTGTAATACTTCTAATACAAACCTTCTTTCGAAAACAGAAATGTCCATGCTACTGTAGTATAATGATGCTGAATAAATTTGATTCACAAAGCTAAGAGTTGGTCTAAATAACCTTCAACCATAGGTTGTTTGAGCATAACAACGTACTAGGAAGGAAGATATCTTCTACTATCGAACGCACAATTAACTATATCCGGTACACACAAGGAATTGACATGCACTGTATTGGAATGCTCACATATAGTACTGATAGTACTGTGTTACAATATTGGCAAAGATTAACACGATGTCTGGCCCCAAACAAACATAAGTTCAGCTGGTGAGTTTGACAAAATTGAACAAACTAAGGCCTTCAACAATACACACGCATGAAAACACACATATGGACGTTAAGATAAATGGTTTTAAGATAAACCGAAATATTGAATCAACATGCATCCATGTGTAACTTGTGTTGTTACACATGTGTTGTTACAAATTGTGCCAATCACATGACGGCTGAGAATACTTAAAAAATGCAACATGCATCTAACATGCATAAAAATTAATTTCAAATTACTCAGAACAACTTTCAATATACATACCCTCTCCAACCGGGCAAAGAATTTTCGTCAACTGTGACACCAAACGTTGAACAAGGCCAATGTGGTCTACTTTAAAGTTGTACGATGGCCTCGAAGCAATATTCTCCAGTTGATTTGTGTTGATAAGGCAGCCAACAGCTACGGTAGCCATACGAACATTCTCACGTTTTGCAAGAAGTGCTTCATTTTCAGCTGCTTCAGGATTCCATGACCCTCCATCAGTCATCAGAATTCCGATTGAGGGAGTGTTTCTCCTTCCGGTAATTAGAAACATCTGACGCATGCGCGAAATAGCCGCTGCGGTATTGGTCCCTTCTCTCGGGTGACGCAGATTTCGAACTCTCTGAATTAACACGTTGACATCCGTGTCGAAGTCTATGACCTCTATAACGTCACTACTGTAAGAAATCACACCGACTCTGAAACCTGACACTTCATTCACATACAGCTGATCGATAACGTTCAGAATAACCTCAATTTGACGATCCAAACTCTCTCTGTCAATACTGTCGGAAACGTCCACTATAAATATGACGTCACTTTCTGATTGACACTGACCTGAAACAGAAAATATTAGACTGTTTAACAATTGCAAACGTAAAGTCCAATTAAGTCCAGTGCAACACAACGCAAATCATCTGGTCATTTGGATGAATAATATCTTTGTCCTCTGATTGTATTAACTTTATTTAAATTATTGCTAGACTTGTTCTCAACACTCAGCAAGATATATTGAATGGCATAAATATATTTCATATTTCTAAATTCCGCAAAAAGATGCTAAAGAATGCGTATAGAGGAAAATAAAAAAAAATTAAGAAAAGTGACAAAAAATAACTGATAGAAAGACATACTCCTCGAAAGAGATATCATATATTAGCTACAGAAATTGCCAGGCTAAAACATTGTAATCCCCGCATCGTACAGGGCGATGCGGATCACATATTTGAAACTTACTGCCCTAATTCATACCTTAACCGTACGTGTCAAAAACTAGCTCTGCGGTAGTAATTTCAAAACAAAATTCGAGTTATTGGGGGAGATTTTCGAATTTGGCCGCCATCTTGCTACTCTCGTTGACAAATAAAATTACGTTTTAAATGTAACCAATGTGCGAGGAGTGCATTTTTGATACATACATATCTCCCCGAATTCAATTTTGCGTAACAGAATTGAAAATCACTTAATTTGACAAAGTAAAACCAGTTAGTGCCAAAATTTTGTGTTCAATACTGATCTGTGTCGTTATATATGGATTACGTAGTAGACTTATAATGATACAGAACTATGCATCTAATTGTATACAAGATGAACAAATCCTAAAAGATCTTGTTAGCAACTATATTCTACAGACACTCGGCTGCGTGTTGGCTCATTCGCTTAAGTCTAGTACTGAGTCTCATTAACTCTACCCGGTATAGGTTCTAATTCATCTGCCAACCTTAAGAAGACAAAAGTTTTGTCTTGACTGCAAAAAGGCAGGATGTCTTTTTTTTCAGGGTATCTTTCTGGTTTTCCACCATTCACCCTCAAGGCCAATTCATCATAGAAGTAAAATACCATTGAATACTACGCTAAACTCCTGTCATATAAACAAAGCAGGAAATCGAAAGAAACAGATTGTATTGAGCGACGAGATAGAAATTTTACTCAATTCCTTAAGATTGGCAGTCAGTAAACAGAAAGAGAATGTATCATATAATGAGTGCTGTGTTTGATGTCTTCATCTAGGCATGGAATATAAGTTAGGGCTCAATACGGATGGTCTAAAGGCTAGATTAGCAATTAATCATAAAGATTCAGTATTGGATTTAATTTTGGGAATATTAAATTACTAAAACGTCAAACTGTTTGTGTTTAGTGACACGAACAGGATATATTACGAGTAAATAGCTAAATTATATTGCGTTTTCGCCAATAAAATATTACCATCACGATATACAACGTTTGGTTTGTCTCGTTGATGGTGTTAAATGTATTAAAGGTACTTCATATATCACTTTGCAATCCCTCTGTTTCGTGGAATACCTGGATGAAACCACGTACACATTCTACCTACAACTCAACCACCGCTGCCACCACCGTCAAGCTGGTCGATGCAGTCACGCGAAAAATTATCCTTATATACCTCATGTCGACAAACTGTATCATCTTCGGAAGTGGAATAATCGAAACACCGGCCGAGAACAGATGAAATACATATAATTGTTTGCATTTGTAATAGATTGGCATTAACCCCAAGGGCAAGAAATGATGCATCTATGACCAAAGAGCGTTAGTGCCCTTGTACCATCTGGGCCCTGCATTAAGGACCCGCCTTTAATATGACAAGGAGAATATGCTTTTAGAGACGTGTCAGTGTTATTGCGTCAGTGAAGTAGAATGAACCGTTGGCTCGTCTGGAGACAACTTAAGGACTGATAACATCTGCGAGATTCATTACCTGGCTAGTAGATGTCGTTTTACCCCAGGGATAATTAAATGACAAGGTCCGTACACAGCCCATCCTGTCGACTTCCCGCCTACGCATTTTGATTACACAGCCAAATTCAGCGCAATGACTGTGTATGTACAGGTAACACTGTCTTTTATTTACATTTAGTTTATTCGATAAGTAGTTTATTTATTTATTTATTTGATTGGTGTTTAACGACGTACTCAGCAGTATGGTAGAAATCCGGGAAGAAACCTCGTAAAAACCAGCCCGCAATATCCGCAACCTCTGTAAAACTCATAGATTTTGACTCATAGATAAATGGCTAATGTTGTTTTATCACCATTTCGTGGCTAACTGAGATTTAACTCGCTTGGTCCGTATTAGTTAAAATATTTGACTCATTTGGTTGATTCAAATTCAACTGTTGATTCATTGCCTTTTACCTTTTTTTTTTAAATTTAACTTGAGTCAAAATCTATTTTCTAACTTTTCAGGCTAACTAGCCCTTTAAGAAGTTGGTTTTGAGCCAATTTATAGAATTTGAGTTGGATTTAGTTTTGAGTTTTAGATTTACAGATGTTAATGTAGAGTTATAGAAGTGAATGGCCTGTAGAAGTTTACTTAAAGGGAGAGAAAACGAAACAAATTCATAGTCAATTTATAGACCATATCAAGTTGTTACTAACACTGCTTTTACAATTTTGTCGGGTTCCTCGTTTTCCACTGAAAGTCACTTCAAACGAACTGTAATTAAAATGTATGGTAAATTTTGTTGTAGTGAACGTAAATGTAAATGTATATTAAAATCTTGTTGATCAGATATATAACTTTAATATAGCTAAGGTACAAAAATTACATAAATCATGACACAAACAGTCCACCATACATTTTACTTACAATTTTTCAGTTGAGGTGGCGTTCAATGGAAAACCGAAAAACCCTACAGAAAATAAGTAGCAGTTTTGTTAACAGTTTGGTACGGTTTGTAATTTAACTATGACTTTGTTGTTTTTTTGTTTACTTCACCTTTTAATTTAATATGTTTGATTGGCCTTCTGAAGTTAATTAAAATTTATTTGCTTTAATTGGCCTTTAGTTAATTCGAAGTTATCTTGTTTGCGCTTTAGATTCAACTTTGTTTGAATGGATTTTAGAATTTGATTTCGATTGAAATGCATCGGGCCCTTATAACTTAAGTGAGATTTAACCCTTTTTGATTTCGATTTAACTTTTTTTAACAGTAATTTGATTTTGTTATAGCTGTGCTTCATTGGGTAGACGTTGATTTCTATTTAACCTTATTTGGTACGCCTTTAACAACTTATTTGGTACGCCTTTAACAACTTATTTGATACGCCTTTAACAATTTATTTGGTACGCCTTTAACAACTTATTTGGTACGCCTTTAACAATTTATTTGGTACGCCTTTAACAACTTAATTAGTACGCCTTTAACAATTTATTTGGTACGCCTTTAACAACTTAATTAGTACGCCTTTAACAACTTATTTACATTAACCTTTTATTGGCTTTAGAAATATTTTAGTTTCTATAAAGTTTTTAAATACTAATAAAAATCCAACTGGTCCTGTGGCGGATCTATATTTTGGTTAGATAAGTACAATTCTGTTCAAAGTTTTATGTAGTTTAGTTATAGTTCTAGGCAACTTGTTACCAGGTCAGGGCTTTCACTAGCTGTTTGTTACCAAAGGACATTTTGAAACGCATGGACGAATACGATACAAGTTCAACTACTGCTTGCCTGATAGAAAAAAAAATGAATATCTCTTGAATATAATCTCGCGGTATTTCAGTGCAATTTTATGTATTTGTTTTCAGTGAATGTCAGTGTCAATTAGTGCTGGGGGGAAATGTTAACAAACGTTAATAAGAAATCCTAGAGGTCCTTATGTTTAGCAATAACACAACAGTACAAAACACCGTGGATTCACAGTTTATATATATACAAATTATTAAAACCAGGATGTCGGATGGCTATGGGAGATTTATTTGCTTATCAGCGGCAAATGCAGCCAAATTTGATTTTTAAGATTTAGTTTAACGAGATGAACCTATATATAATGTGATAACAGTCAATACCGCAGTAATTAAAATCGACAAAGATATTGTAACACAGAAAGAGAAATAAGAAAATAGTGTATGTGTGGGTCTAACTCGTGTGGAACCGACCAATGAATTTGAAGATCAAGTCACATGATCGTGAATAGTTTGAATTTCATTAAAATTCTCTTCTAAATATTCAGGCTTTGCAAAAATAGATGTTCCATTTAATGAAATGATATTCGGTAAATATGATCACATGACGAACAAAATGAACTGCAAGATGAGTTTTTAAGAATTAGAATGCAAGGGCGTTACTTACTGAAAAGAAGTGCGTAAACCGAAGGAGTAAGATGGCGCCTGTTTTTGTCAAAGATATGTCTCTGTTGAAAAGTTACCTGATACTTTCATGGTGGCAAAATGGTAAAGGCGATATGGTAGTTTTTGTTGAACATGAATAACGGTTAGCAGTGACCGCAGTGAATAAAAAACATTCAGAATCGAATGATCCCACTGTCTGGATTGGCATATTGTTTTGTTCTTTCCTTTTTTTCTCCTATGAATTGGGCGGAATAATTTCAGGCATTTTGGCATCAAAATATTTATCAAGAAAAAAGGCATCAAAATATCAAACATGACAAAATGGCGGATTAACTTTTTGGGGATTCTCAAAGAAATCACTGACATAAATCAACCATTTCTTCTTCACTACTTGACTCTCCTGGAGAACCCGGAATTAAAATGAGCAAAAATGGACTTAATTCTTTCAAAGTGAGGCAATAACAAAGGCCAAGAATCACTTATGCCCCATTCCCTTTGAATATGTTTATAAAATGGACAAGGAAATTGATCAGAGGAAATTCTCTCCTTTGAATAACTGCTTCTTTTATAAGAATTGTATTTATAGTTTGGGAAAGCTCCTCTTGTTTATGATATTCAAAGTTCTAAATTCCCATTAAATGAGACAGTGAAATATTTAAATAGCTCTCTCACCTGGGGGTATGCAAAGGTCCAAAGGTGTTCCAGGTAATCTCAGCTGTCCATAGGTTACTGTGATCAGATAGAAGAATACAACGCCAACACGGCTATATCTAAAAACAAGGAAACAAACTTAAACATACATCATCTATAAATGGTTGCATTATACTATGTGTTACCTTAACAACACTCTATACCTCTTTGTCAATGAGTCAACATATCTTTCTCAACTCCAACTTCATCCTTCATTTACGTTGCTTCATCGAGGCGAGGTTGAAGGATACCTTCCTTTTCCGTGTCTAGATTACTGGGGTGAGGTGCACGTGTTGGGATTGTGTGATTTATTGGGACATTCCGCTTAAAGTGAGGTTAAGCGACATTTCGGAGCTGTAATTAAAGGACCTATTATCTCAACGTCCCCCTCCTCTCGTTTCGTCCAGGGACCGTATTCATAAATCAACTTAAGTATTTCCTAAAGTTATGTAAACCTCAGCCAAATTTCAACCTCATTTTACATACATACAAAGATAATACTTTTCTTTCATATTTTTTACGAAAAATGCAAGATTATAAGCAAAAGATTCAAATAGAAACTGAGTAATGTTGCATTTTTATTTTCATTTGAAAATTAAACGCTAAATTTGGGTAAGTATTAACTTTAAAAAAAATGCTCGAGTATAGCTTTATGAATACGGTTAAAGGCCTGCAGTACGTGTGAGTTACGGATGAAAGTACACAGCAAGAACCATACTAACATAGACTCGTACCTTTCTTAAGGCTGAGAAGAATACGAACACTAGTGTGATGAAAGGCCATCCTTGTTGTTGTCGTAGTACTATTTCTACCCCCAAAAAAAGTCAACTGGGGAACGAATCGTTCTAAATTTTAAAACAACTGACTTTAAATTAAACAGAGACAAAACGTTGTCACAGGGCGGATTTAATTTGAAGTCTGTAAAGGCAAGAAAAAATAGAAAAAAATCGCGAAGCCGTACCACCTGATCAGTTATAAACCTACTCGCTATAAACATCTCACAGGGATAACTCTCTCTAGGTAAACTTCAAGGTGGCCGGTCAATACCTTGGAGTCAAAGAATCGACGAGAATGATTTGATTCTCTATTTTATTATGAGCAAGACCTGTACGTGCTGTAAGCGAATTTTGTTAGTGAGATATAGATGAAGTTCAGAAACCATATCGACCTCGAATTGGCTTATGTAACACTTTTATTGACTATGTCAAATATTATTTATTTTATTTAAGGAGACACAATTCTGCGCTAACACGTCACGACATTGTTGATAATATTCAACATGCAAAGTGTACCATATCGAAATACTTTCACATGCTAGGTTGAGATGTTAACGTCAGATTGTCAGAATAAATAATTCACTTAGTATTCATGTAGATACTGTTTAACTGAAGATATACCTGATAGAGATATAGCACACAGATTAGTTAGTGACTTTTAGTCTTAGTTAAGTCATTATGGCCTACAATTGTATTTCGGATCAGTGAACATAAACTGTATGTATTTGGAATAAGAAATTTGATCAATTTTAATTGGAAATTTTACTTCTGTTCAGTTGTATATATTTTGGCTGTACCATTCGACGTATTTTTATTGGTTTTCTAATTGATTGAATGATTGATTGATTGGTTGGTTGGTTAGTTGATTCATTGCTTAGTGTTTAAGCCATACATAAGACTATTTCACTTATTTAACGGCGTTTTATTGTGACGTCACTTCAAGAGTTAGCTCTGTTGGAAAGATAGTGTTCCTCCAGCGCTGCACAGTATGATCGTAGGTTCGAATATCATACTGTCTTTGGCCAGAGGGCTATTTGTTTTCTGTTTGCCAAAAACAATTGCTTGAATTAATGGATCACTATTTTACTTAACATTAAATGTTTAGTCGTATAATAAATCCATTATTTTTGATATGACAATTACGCTTGGACTTAGGCCTAATACTTGGATAGAATACTTATACAAATTCAGTATTAATATCATTGGAAGCCGACGTAAGACGCTGTAACAAGTAGGTTCTTAATCTAATTTTAATAAAATTATCAATTTAATTTAATTAGATTGAGACCCCGTTTACCGCAAGTTTAATGTTCCAGAGGATTGGATATATATATATAGAAGTACATATATATAGAAGTACCTGTCTGTATATGTTTAAATAGATGATACATTACTTGTTTAATTATGATGCTATAAGGCATACAATAATTCACTATTTGACTATTCTGACGAATTACATACTGACTATTGTGTCTTTTGGTTATTAAATATAAATCAGGAAACGCCCTGATTAGTTCGATGTGCCCCCGTAATCGAAATCAATCTTCGCACACCGAGAAAAAAAGGCTTATAAGAAAAGAATCTCTTTTAAAATCACAAACGAAAAAATTATTCAATTTTAAGACGTAGTTAAACGTTTTGTCATTTAACTGCTCAGGGCTATGCTACGAGACAGAGGCGAGCTGTCAGCTGGAATTATGCTCGACTAGCTTAACAGAGCAAGAAGCCCGTGGGTATGGGGATATTCATGTGTAAGACTGAGAGAGCTTTATTAAGTTTTTATGCCCTTGAAGGCACGACAAATATTTTAAAATCCGTGTTGACAAACTTGGTTGACTACGAGGCATGTTCACTCAAATAAAACTAACAAAAATCCCTTAGCTTTGCATAGAGCAGTTAACATTTTGGTAAGACGACAATTGGTCTGTGTTTAAAATTTATCTTAAGCAAAGTTGACAACGAAATCCTTCAGATTAAGGCAACAATTTATGATAATCATAAATAAACATAGATATTATTAAAAGGCAATAAATTCGAACTATAGACCACTTTTGCAAAAAAAGATGTCTATATTTTTTTTAAAATAAATAACACGCTCACCAATAAAGAAGTATTCAAGCTAGGTTGGAAGTGTTACTATCCAGGATGAACAACATTATTAAGGGACCAAATCGCTTCTGGGACGACACACTTAGCGATTGCAGACACAATGGCGACCTTAAAGCAATCGGTCATAGAGTTTAAAACACTTTGTAGAGTAATTCCCTGAAACTGCCTTAGAATTGAATACTGATCTCCAGAAAAAAGCTTATGTTATTTACCCGAAAACTAATATAGAAAATAAATTAACTCAAATTTCATATAAGACCTATTAATTTATCTCTCATTATAGCCGCGGTTACACGGGCGTCGAAAAGGTGAGCTTAACTGAGACGGCTTTTTTAGTTCGCCAATTAATGATGATTTGCGGTTACACAGCACTTTTGACAGCCCTGCCAACAAGTGTCGAGAGAATCTGGGCACACTGCACATGAATTTGTATCAATTAGAGTAATTAATAGCTGATTAACTGTTGATTACAACGTACGTTTTAACTATAATTAAGTCAAGAAAGACGAGTTCCATATTTGGAAAGCTAGGTCAAGCGCAGTGGCTTCTGGGATATCTGTCATAGCAATTCAAAATGGCCGTGGGAAAACAAATCTGCCAAACCTCATGTTCATCGCTTTTCCACCGATTGTGGCAGAACTGTTGGGAATATTGCAAATATTATTGCTGCTATGTAAGGAGTAGACATTAAACAGGTGGGGAATGTAGTATCGTCCAACCAAAGGCCAAAGAAAGGCTTTATTTCCGGATTATCGTCTACTTCTTGGGGAGTATGTTTCCTTCCTTGACTTTATTATAGTTAAAGAACAACAACAACGTACGTTGTAATCACGGTTAATCACCTGTTAATTACTCTAATTGATACAAATTCCTGTGGCACAGTGCCAGCTAGCTTGAGAGAGCGGCTTCACAAAGGAAAAACGTCACGGCATTCCAGGAACTCCACGTGTAGGTGAACTAAACTGATACAGATTATTGTTTAGCCGTCAAATTGGGTTGGTCAAGAAAGGCAGACTATTCTGTTCCGGATCAGATTTAGTCCATCTTGTTCTGCCCGTGTAAACACAAACACAAAGCTGATCTGGATCAGAGCCTACCCACCTCAGTGCCTACCCAGGTCTACCCACGATTATTTTGCCGTGTAACCGGCAAGAAAGGGTATCCTGTCAAATCTTTTTTTGTTCTGGTTTATATTTCTCCGGCTAACACTTTCTCTCTTGACTGTAATCAACAACTGTTTCCCTTTGCCTCTTCATCTCAATATATAAATCATCTCGGGGTACAAAACAGTTATACACTACAGATATAATTATTCTATTTTGCGTGTAATCGTTTGTAAGTCGATAGCATTTGTTTTCAGCCCAATGGTCAAATTTAGTAAATAAAATAGGAGACAATGTTTGAGACAGTTTGGAATTTGCATAGTTCTTTTTTAAATTATTATTTGTTGTAAAGCAAACACACAACCTGTACCCTGCATCTGTTTTCCATTCAAATGAAAAGTTAACGTGTGACTAATTTCGAACTCCCCTTGCGTATGCGTCCCATGTATGTTGTCTATAGCAGTGCATATGTACCCCGACTAAGGCCCCGGATGAAACAATATCTTTATTTTAGGCAGTTAACAAATACAATATCCAAGTATTCCTTATTTAACCCGAGGATTGCAATTCCTGTTGATCACGTGATATGCCCAGAGCCACCGTGCCACGTATATGTCCAAACACATCGTGTCACGTGATGTATCAAGGCGCATCGTGTCACGTGATATGTCTAAGGGCATCGTGGGAGAATCATTGAAAACCATCACTGGTAGTTTTTAATCACTAAAATGCGCAACCCCATTGCAAAAACTTTTTTTTTTCATAGTTTATGTTTTCTCAAGGTTTTAAGGAATGTCAAAAATGTAAAATTTTAAAAATATGAATCGGTTGACATGCTCCAGATGGTCCGGGTTCGAGCCCTGCAGGATGTGGTTGTTATCCCATCAGCCAACAAACGGTGGAATGTTTCCAGGTATCTGCCAAATTCGTATCTTTAAATTATTCAGCCCAATGAAATTTAATTCAGCTGGTCTAAATTATTTGACATCATGAATCGTTTATTTTTTGTTTGTGTGTTGTTGTTGTTGATGAGTGAAAGACAAATTTAGTATACTTTAGCATTTACTTCATTTGCCCGTTTGTTAAATAAAAGGTCAGTTGGAACACGTTTTATTGTTAGAGTAACAGATTGGATTGGTATAGGACATTTATGGTGTTCACTCGAATAGCTACAAAAGCATCTCTATGCCCCGGGGCTTTGTTTTACTTTCTTTGTATCTTTTAAAAGTTACGGTTTTTAAGCCCGATAAATTACGTTATCTATGAAACTCTTTTGCACAAGTTGGTCATATCAATTTGTATATTCTTTTGTCCCCAGCTAATTGAGTTACAAAAGTACCTCCAGATGACTCTCTGATATAATAGATTAGAGACGGTTTTATTAAGAGGAAGCACCTGTCGACAAGCGAGAGATCAAAATTTTATCTGAGAAATACAATCAAAATACGATATGGAGCATTGTTTAAATCTAACACAAGCTAAATTTGATTTGTGTTGGCATTATTGATTGAGAAAAGATTGTAATGTAATCATATGTAATGAATGAATGAATGAATGAATTAATGAACTTATGAATTAATGAACTAATGAATTAATGAACCAATCAATCAATCAATCAATCAACCAATTAATAAATCAATTCAATAAACGTACGACAGCATATTTAAATAACTAATAAAAACATAAACTTGCTATTTCGTCTAACTGTAATTTCTTCAGCTTCAGTGCACAATTTAAATAAATAAAATGATTTATTTCTCCTCTTTTTTTTGTCGTCTGTTTTTTATAATCTATTACTTAATGTGATTATTTCTATTTAGTTCTTACATATGTAGTATACACGCCATGCATCTGTTTAGTGTTTAGAGCGTTATAGCTTGGAGCATTTCATTGACAAATCTGATCAAGGCGCGTAAAAAACAGTAATCTGTTTCAAATACGGACTTCCGTTCGATCAAGATGAAAACAAAATTAAATCTAACTTGTTTCTTAGTTATATTGTGCTATCTGTTGTGTTATCTCATTAAACGCCCTTTTCAGTTTCACATAAATGAAAGAATTGTGACCACAAGCCATTCTAATTAGTTATTATGTTGAAGACTCGTACATTGCCAATACACCAACATCTGGTGTATGTCTTATTCTGGATACCAATATGCCATATTCTTTACACTGGAAATCATGTCTATTGTAATAAAACAATAATGACGTTTGCCAGATTTTAGTATCTAATAAGTTCACGTATTGTTCGTTTTTTAATATATTTTGGATGTAAACTGTTATCGCTTGTGTACTAACAGAAATATCTGCATTTAATAAAATTACTGAACCACGTGTTATACAAAATAATCATTTCGACTTTATATCGATGGTGCTTGCCTAGCATTCGTTGATTGTGTAGAGTACAAAAAGGGTGTAGTTTTCAAATAAGAACTGGAAACAATGTCTCAAAATAAACATAGTTTTTTCATTAATTCCATTTAATTAATGCCTATCAGTGAGAAATATTTCCTATGTCACATAGTTGAACACTGAACCTACCAGAGAATCAAGCTTGAACCATCGAAAGATACGCCGAAAGAAAGAACAAACGAGCAGGCCAATGAATCACCCAACGAACTTACAAACTAACCATCCGAACCAATTCACTTTGAAATCGCCAGCCAATCAATTCCCGTGCCCATTCTGGTTATATTTGTACTGGGTCACTCCGTTCGAAACAATTCTCTCCATCTCTTTAATTTTGTAAAGACAAAAAGTGGTAAGAATCGGTCGAGTTAAGGTTACTAATTTGCATTCTGTTTAAGGACAGTATCCTCCAAGCCTTGTCACACTGTCTGTGCTTTGCACTGGAACAACATTATTTCTCTAACATAGCAAACACTTCACATTTTACAGATTGATTGATTGATTGATTGGGTTTTACACTGTATTTAATTAGTATCAATCATTTGACGGCGTATCAGCCCAATGGGCAAAGGAATCCAGCCTAAGCGACTCCGGCAACACAAAATATTTACAAGACACAACAAATCGGCGAAATGATGCCCCTTAGCTTAGAGGGGCACAGGAGGCTCCCACCCAAACGCCCGACACATTTTATGATGGTTTTAGAGCAGCTATATAGGCCTACTTGGAGTACATCTCCGTCACATTACCCTTGAACACGGCTTTAAACATCAATGAATCAATCAATGAATCATTAGTTATTAATCGCACACACAACATCATGAAAACATGAAACAGTTAACTCTCCATGCTTCCTCACTAAATCAGCATCATTGTAGCAATTAAAATATTATTTAAGCATATAAACTACACATCACACATACCGATATATACAGGCATGTGTAATGGAAATCATTTAAACTTCTACTCGGCCTTCACATTGAGCTAAATAAACACATAGCATAGGGTAACATATTTGCTAGACCTGCAATGTAAGATGGGATTTAAAGATATATAATAGAGCGATTGTCACACTCGAAATGTTTTATCGTTAACTGTAAAAACTCTTTTGATAATATGTGGAAAAAATTGTCAGAACCAAAACTAACAAAAGATAGTTTGATAGGTGGTGTAATTTGTTTAATCCAGGAATTATACGTGTTTGAATTAGATTGTTTGTATTATACATAATGAATTATTCCTCTTTATAGTTTCGCTTGATTGGAGTTTTACGCCGTACTTACGATTAACTCACTCATATGGCATTATGCTAGCCCAATAGGCCAAGGAAACCACCCTCAACGACAATGCCATCAGCACAGGCGCCCCTGGACACGGGGAAGACTCTAAAGAAAACATCACTACAGACCGGCTTCGTGATGCCCCTTAGCTCATAGAGCAAAACGGTAAAGGAAGCTCCACCCAACCGCCCGCTTCCTTGATGTAGTTCTTAGTTGTTCTTTCTTTGCCCCGTTCATTCCACAATTCCCCGAAATAAATATTTGGCTTTCTCACTTGCTAATCTTGTATCTTCTGCGTTATGTGCCACTGTAGGGCTTCTAGACACTAGATAAACCACTATACACGTGCTTCGCTTTTTACAATGCCTTCTTGTAAGCTGTTGCACCATATTCAGAAGTTTGACTGAGGTTGGGGGCAACTGTAGATTCCACAAATCAGATTATACCTAAGTTACAATAATGACAGATATGTCATTTTTTTTTATTGTAATTAATCCATGAATCCTTAAATTATAGTGAAGTTAATCTTATATAGGCCTACTGTATTTGGACTTTTTGTTTGCCTATAAAAACGTGTCGTGTTTTTACTTTTATCTTATACTACACGCAGATATATATTTTTCACCCTTTTTTGAACGAGTTGATTGTTGTTTAGACTTCATTTGTTTTAATCTTATTTGTGACTTACAACACCTGTTATATATGCCTGTATACGATTGTCATAGTATTAATTATCGGTTTAACTAATCACATACAATTTAAACTGATTGATTGGTTGATTGATTCATTCATTCATTCATTTGTTGATTGGTTCATTGATTGATTTATTTATTGATTGATTTATTTATTGATTGATTGAACACCTCGTTCTCCGGCATTTCTCTTTTGTAACTGCAGTGTATTCCAACATTAAAAAGCGATAGTAACACAACCATAATATTCCAAATCACTTGTGTTAGCTCTGTGGGAAAGTGCTAAATATGGCAGCAGGCAATATTAGCTCGTAATATATTCCCTTACCCTGCAGAGATATTCAATTCAGTCTATAGTTTACAGGCCTGTATTCAGCGTACTAATACTGCAAGAAAAAGGTGTTATCGGCTCAGATCGTCCGTGACCAGAAAACAAAACCACCGGATAGGAAGTGTTAATTATGATGTTACCACGACCCATGTCAGGGATATTTATGTACGGTAGATTGTTCGTTGTTTGACTGACCCGTGATGAATAATTAACTTTGCCGCTTGAAAATCGTCACGGATTTGAGGCAGGTAAAAAACACAAATTATACAAAAAAGCGAATACTGCGGCTTTTTGTTGATATCGTGGGATTATTTCACCGATATTAAGGCGGTTACAGTAATTATTGCGGAGAAAACTGCTCCAGCAACAGAACGCGGACTACACCGCATCCAACAACCTCATTGTTAACAGGAGCATTTCAACTTAAACGATACTAATCTGTATAGTCATAACACATAGAAACTATCATAACAAAAAAGAGAAAAGTGTAGGAAATTAACGAACGACATAAAAACTTATAAATGTGTTTATTGCTGTCCTATACATATCTAAACATAAGTGACCAAACAAACATGTCTACCTAACAATCTTTTTGAAAAACATACTTATTTTTTTAAATCATTTCTTTTTTAAATAGTGAAAGCGTTTAGTTCATATGCTTTCTATTTACAGGTCTTTCGGGTTTTGAAACTGTTATACTAACTTTCCACACAAAAAGACCAATTATTTCCGAAAAAGCCCAATGTGACATCAAAAGGAAGTATTTTTCTTGTTTAAATAGCATCAGTTATTTTAGGTTTATTACTGCTGTAAATATCAGTTTAAACTGGATGATAATTGGTTCGTAATATACATGTAGGCCCACGACAGATATACCTGATACTTACCTTCTTCAGGAAAATCGGATATTGTTATAACTCTTATTTACCTGCTTCAAAACACAGCAATTTTCAAAAACTTTTTTTTAAATTTAGAACAAGCCGGTTGAGTGGTTTATGTGAGTGACCAACAATTACTTCCAGGCTTATTTTTTTTCTGTGGAATTTTAACATTCAACCACACATAAATGTTGAGTTTCATACTACTTGTGTATACTGTGATATAAATTGTTTATTGCCTGATGTTAGATCTACATTATTGCCAAATAAGACTCAACAGCCCATATATCGTAATTATTGATCCCTTCTTCAGACTTCCGACATATCTTTCTTGATAACGATACCAGTATGAGCATATATTTGTTTGTTTGTTTATTTGTTTGATTGGGTTATAACGCCGAACATACGGTTATTTCACTCATATTACGGCGTACCAGCCTAATGGGCGAAAGAAACCACCCTCAGCGACACTGGAAACAGAAAATGACGCCACAGAAAAGGATAGAACTGAAAACAGGACACCATCTGAAATCGGCTTCCTGATGCCCCGTAGATTAGAGATCAGCAGGCATACAGCTTCCTGATGCCCCTTAGATTAGAGATCAGCGGGCATACGGCTTCCTGATGCCCTTTAGCTCAGAAAGCAGGGCACGTGAAGCTCCGTATGGATATAGAAATGTTGCGTAGTAGCAACAGATAGGAATCCATGTATCTTGCTTCTTATTTAATGGTAGCCCAATGTTTAACGACTAAGGATAGCAGGAAATATTTTATTCAGTTGTAGGTTTACAGGTAATTGTATCAATCGATTGTTTAAGCCAAATAACTTTAAATTTGTTCTATTTTGCAAGTGGATTGTTTGAGATTTTACGGTGTACTAAAAATACTGACTTAACCTACAATAACTCCCCCCTCCAACTTTTTATGGTTTCTGCACGCATGAATAAATAGCTTGATTACATGTCATGTTCTGCCTGATTAATCTACTGATAAACTCTGAACTTTAGTTTTACTGACTATGCGCATGTCTCTTTAGTAACTTCACATATTTCTTATCCCAAAAAAACCCCGAAAATACTGTTCATATATAAATCTATACACATACATACACACATAATGTGATATGAAAGATTAAGTCCTATTTCAAAATGCAGTCTGTACCGGTGAACCGATTAGGGGCCTACAGTAACTCAGATTAACTAGAGTTCCGCATACACATGTAAAGCAAAGTTAACGAGTTTGTTGGTGTCGTAACTTTGATGTACTATGTTAAACTCATCAGTGGAAATAATGCATACATATGTAGTTCTGAAGAGAAATAAATATTGAACTGTACTGAACAAGATTTGACGTACAGTTCGTCATGCCAGACGTACAGTCCGTCATGCCAGACGTACAGTCCGTCATGCCAGACGATCAGTCCGTCATGTCAGACGTACAGTCCGTCATGCCAGACGTACAGTTAGCCATGCCAGACGTAATGCATAATCTTAGAACTAGAGTGAAAGAACACTTTATGTAATCTGGAGTGGTATTATAACCCCTTACCTGAACCTTAGTGACGTTTTACAAGAGAACAAAGTGACATAACAAATAACTGTTACTATATGGAAGAGGGGTCAGTTATTCTCAAGGTCTCAAGGTAAAAGCGATGCACATTTCTGGAAACAAATTTGCGTGACACAGCGTGAAAGATGTTCATTTCTTACTTTATGAACAAGTTACAGGGGCCTATTACAAAAAAAAAACTTGCACACATTATTCACATCTGGTTCAAGTCAGAAAAAAATAAATAAAAAGTAAGACATTAAAAACGTACATAATTCCCAGGTGAACAACGAATTTCTTTATACAGGTAAAGTGTAGGTTTGTTAAATTAAACACGAGTGTATGAAATGATAAACGTCTGTTCAAACGGAACCTGTTTATTACTTTGTACCTTGGACCTCAAGCATATCGCCAACACCTGCTCGAGAAACATGTACACATTAACTCATACGATACTAAAGGTACTTAAACGATCTACTAAGTAATTTGCCGAACAGATAAATAAATACTCAATTGATATGAGACATTTATTTAGCAAATGAAATAAGATATCTAGCAAAGGCATAAATGTACACCCGGAAGGCAATATATTTACTCTTTTTGTTCAAGTATTCTTGCTATCAATAGCTTTAAATGTAATGGGGTGTGAGGGTTACCTACTCTATATTCAAAACGTGACCAGGGTCAAGAAATTGTGACTATCTACGAATTGCCTGATTAGTCGTTTCATTTGCATATTGGCGATTGTGACCTCAGGTGTGATGGACAATGACAACCGTATCACCAGGACAAGCTAGTCTATACGTTTATTAACATAGGTATATGATATATTCGAGTACAAAATGGCTTTGATTATAATCATTCAGCCAAGGACCCGCATTGTGGGGCAAAAACACGTCCAAGTGGGCCTCGATTGGCCGCTCAGAATTTGTGCCCGGCTGTGTATAAATTTTGGTATTATCATTAAACATAAGTTAACAGAGCACTCCGACAAACACGACTAATCTAGCTTTTCCTCTTTCATGGAATTTAAGCGTATACATTGCATAACGTCTGTCAATGGATTCCGCGACGAATTAGCGGCTGTGAGTTGGACAGAAAAATTGTGCGTACCGGTGGTTTCTTGATGAAAGAGGCATCAGGAAGCCGATTTGTTTTGTCGCCCTGTTTTGCGACGAGTAGATGTCCTGTGTTGTTTCGTTTGTTGAAATTGTCGTTTCCTTCGCCCGTTGGACTGACACTCCGTCATATGAGTTTAAATAACCCTAAGTACGAGTGTAAAAGTCAACCAATAAGGGCTCGGTTTCCTCCATGGTCAAACCTATCAGAGTTCTACAGACCGTTTGCCACTGAGCTGGCCCGGACTGGTGCTTCATCTGACCTAGCTATTCATAGATAATTAGCTTCAAAACATTAAACTGAAGCTAAGATAGGATAATATATAAGCAAAAGGAAATACATGTTAGACACCAACTAATGGTTTTTTCAGCTAAGTTGTTATCGTTTTTTTTTTTTTTTCAATGTCGAAACCTGTAAACTTTTTCCTAGTGAAAGCCACGCTTCAAGTGATCGAAGGAATGGAACTGACTCCATTTATGGCTGGGTGAACGGGTTTAGCTTTAAAGATATATAGTATATATTTTTAATAGCTAAAATGAGGTAAAAAGCTAAAGAGAGTGCCTGAGATATCTACAGTTTTACTTGTATTTCCTCCATTTTTTGGACGCCTGTCATCTGTAAGACCTCCCATTAATCAATCGCATGACTGCCTTGACGATCGAACTGATCGGGTTTACCGACTTATATCTAATTCGAATCAACACATGTATCTGAGCTGGAAAGTGATTTTAGCCCCCGGTAAAAATAAAGCCCTTCCAATTAACTGCTAGCAGAAAAACGAAGCAAAAACGTGGTGCAAACCTAACGAAACAGAATTTAAAAAATGAAGTACAAAATGTTATTGATAAATTTACCCCAAAGCGTAACAAAAAGCATATTTAGCGCTTTAATGCTGTTTATTCACACAAATATGGTCTAAATAAGAGGAAAAGGCGAACAACAAAAAAATGAAGCGTGAAAAAAGAATGTGTAATATTATATTTTTAAAAACTGTAGCTCTATCTATAAGTGCACTACGATAAGTGCAGAAAAAAACTGTTTGAAAAAATATACTATCACCTTTAACGCTTTAAAGCTGTTCGATTTCACATATATGGTGTTGGAAAATGACCAGAATAGAAAACTAAACCTCTGCAATTAATAAGATGAGATATTCATTTATATATAAAGATGGTCACAGGATTCTAAAAAAAGCCACAGTTTTTGGTTGTTGTTTTTATGTATTTTGTAAAAATGTCAGTAGATTGACATTATAATGAGATTTATCATTAAACAACAATATCCACTGTTATTATTTCACACTGGTTTCAATTGTATTTGGTATCTCTTTGCTGTAAATTTACAATACGTCGCTGTTTTGTGTTTGTAATGATATACAACAAACTAGTGGAATAAAATGTTTGGTAACACGGTTTAATAATGTTCATTTACAGGTCTTCTGAGAAAAATAGCTATTAGACTACAAGACAGACAGTGCTGTAGTTAGACCCCAACGACATGTGCTGGTATCTCACAAGCACTATTTGCTATAAATTTACTGATAATTTTTACAGCTTGCTTATAAACCCAAGTCATCTTTGACCCTATCAAATCTTGCGGTATATTAGCCTGTTGCAGGCTGGACAAGGTGGTTAATCCATATATGACTGGTTTCCTAAAATTGATACAAACACCTGTCTGCCAGTTCGTCGCATTATTTCCTCATACTAATTGCATGCCAACATTAAATACTAAAATAGCGTTTCTATTTAAAGTCTGAGAAATCACTAGCGGTTTTATAATAAAATTATATAATTCAAATCGGACTATTCATAACGTTTACTAATTGGAGGTGTTTTAATTGTCTTGTTTGAGTGGCATTTAGAAGCTGGGTAAATTACAAAGACATGACGACTGAGATGGATTTTCAACTTCTGG
>JAVFBZ010046813.1:116-10405 GCA_032466195.1 Katharina tunicata
AATCTGGAAACATACTGCCCTTAGCCAGAGGAATATAATCTGGAAACATACTGCCCTTAGCCAGAGGAATATAATCTGGAAACATACTGCCCTTAGCCAGAGGAATATAATCTAGAAACATGCTTGCCTTAGCCAGAGGAATATAATCTAGAAACATGCTGCCCTTAGCCTGAGGAATATAATCTAGAAACATACTGCCCTTAGCCATAGGGCTTTTACATGTTTTAGTTGGCATTCTTTCACATGATATCTAAATGATTTTCCATATTCTTCCACCATTCTAATCTTTTTATGATTTTTCCTTCCCAGTTACTCACATTTAATATTTCTTTGACATATTTCACAAATCAGAAAAGAAATTGGTAAAGACATGTTGTGATGGGAAAAAAATGTCTCCAATATAAGCTTTTCAGACATGATCATAATGTAATAAGGGTTGATGCAGAAAACACTGAGTGATGTGTTTAGAAGTGAGTGTTCTTGGTAAGCTGGTATAAATATAACACATGTGGTGCTGGCTGAGTTAGCTACAAGCCAGGAATAACCTCCCCACCTGAACACGTGTACTAAGGGTAATTGGACAACAAGTAGTCTTCATTTCTCTAACCCAGTCACAATACACTACTCTCTCTAAATATCCATCACACAAGAAAGTAAAAGCCCTTTTTCATTCCCAATCACAATTCACTACTCTCTCAAAAAATTAATCACAGAACAACATGCAAGCACTCTCTTCATTCTCTCTAAATATTCTTCACAGAAGTGAATACAAAGTAAAAGTACAATCTCCATTCCCAGTCACAATACACTACTCTCGCACAGGAAGCTGCCACCCAGCCACCCTCTCTGGGGCACAGAAACAAACTATTATATAAAGTTCTTTAAATATCCATCAAAGAACAAAGTAAAATCACTCTCTTCATTCCCTCTAAATATCCATCACAGAACAAAGTAAAATCATAATCTTCATTCCCTCTAAATATCCATCACTGAAGAAATTAAAATCACTCTCTTCATTCACTCTAAATATCCACCACAGAACAAACTAAAATCACTCTCTTCATTCCCTCTAAATATCCATCCCAGAACAAAGTAAAATCACTCCCTTCGTTCCATCTAAATATCCATCACTGAAGAAATTAAAATCACTCGCTTCATTCCATCTAAATATCCGTCACTGAAGAAATTAAAATCACTCTCTTCATTCACTCTAAATATCCATCACAGAACAAAGTAAAATCACTCCCTTCGTTCCATCTAAATATCCATCACTGAAGAAATTAAAATCACTCTCTTCATTCCCTCTAAATATCCATCACTGAAGAAATTAAAATCACTCTCTTCATTCCCTCTAAATATCCATCACAGAACAAACTAAAAGCATAATCTTCATTCCCTCTAAATATCCATCACAGAAGAAATTAAAATCATTCCCTTCATTCCCTCTAAATATCCATCGCAGAAGAAATTAAAAGTACAATTATCCATTCCCTCTAAATAATCAACACAGAACAAAGTAAAGGCACAATATTCATTTTTGTTCCCAGCCACAATACACTTCTCCCTCTAAATATTTCATTAAGGAACATAGTAAAAGTACCCAGTTTTGATCCTAGTCAGAATGCACTAATCCCTTCACTTTCTGTATACACAAATGCAAAGGCATATGGAGACCATTTCAGGCTTGGTTCACTTCACAAATAAACACACAGTACATCACTCGATCACCACAAAACACATCAATTAATTTGAACCGAAACTTAGATTTTTCAGTAGCTTAGAGTCTGAACTTATCCGGCAAAAATTTCAAGATTATGTTTCTACACTTACTAGTGCATAAATGTACTTTGTTAAGTGGTAAAGGGGTCAAATGTGTTGAGGATTCAGGTTACTCTGGTCTAATGAATGCTTTTATAGTTTTCTTTATTTGTCAATCAAAATTTGTATTGTTTATGCATCTGTCTGTTATTGGCACTACCTTAAAAGTTCAGGGCTTATTCATGACAACATAAATGTACCATAATATTTAGAGACTTTACAGTCCACTTGCGCCCTGTTGATATTGCAGGCTACCTGAAGATCAACAGGGGGCTATTAGGGGTGGCTGTGCCCTATCAACCTATTCTGCCACCCATACAATCAAGCGTAACATGAAAACAGCTGCAGATAGCGGGGTGAGAACATCAAATAGCAATACCAGTACAAATCTTAATATAGAGATTCATGACCAAAACATTACTATTGCAGTCAAAGTTATAAAATAGATTCTGATTTATCTATTTATTCTGATTTGTCTAATTATTACTTATAGTTATTTCACTCATAGGATAATGAGTCAGACCAATGTTTCCTTGCGCATCTTAGCTCAGAGGGCATCCGGGACAAAGGTGGACTTGTTTGTTTGGCTGATTGGGGTTTTACGCCACACTTCAAAGGTAGTGTCAGGGCACAAAACAGACGCCTCAATAATCTACTTCCTGGTAACCCTTAGCTCAGACAGTACCAGGGCACAGGAAGCTCCCACCCAGCCACCCTCTCTGGGCTCTGGCAGGAAACCATTATATAAAGATCTTTAGTATTGATAGAAGATCTCATCTAATTTAGAGGTGTTGGCAGTACACTGTTTATCTGTCTGTACATAAAGGATCAACTCCATCTGGTTATGATCTCAACCTCAAACAATGTAAGTCCATATAAACTTCCAATAAATTACCCTAGCCAGGTCAAACATTGTTTATATGATTAACATAGCCCCCCCAAAGTATGTAGATATTCAATTGCTATTCCAAGCTTAAATAGTCTCCAATATGCAACGGCAACTCTTGATCCAAGCACAAATTTGGATTTATTTATTTCTCTTATATAATGTTGTACTCAAAGGTATTTTAATTATATGAAGACTTTGCATTACCAGTGTAGAAGGTAATCACAGAGAAGGAACATCCTGAAAACAGCCCAACAATCTCTGCAGCCACAGGAAAAATTGCCTTATTACACATAACATCGACAAGGGGGATCCAATCCTATACTACAGGGTAAATTGAAGGAACTCAGCAGGCCAAAGCTCAGCCATTTGAGCCAAGACACAGCCCCAGATTTGGACAGAATTCCTCAAACTTAATTGTGGGGATGATTAATTAATATTGAATCTGGGTCAATATGAAAATAAAACAAAGTTCTGCTGTAGACTCCATCTGTTGTAACAGAACAAAAATTCAAACATGGGTATTTTTTTTATCTGAGCCATGTTTTATTTGCAATAAATAGTTTTAGCTCCATGTTAAGTTAAAAACCACTATAAAAGACAATGAGAAATACAAGACTGACTTACCAATGATCCAGCACTTTTGCTCTTCTCTTTCTCTGATTTTTCAGGTTTTTCTTCTGTGCTTTTCAGCGTTTTGAAAGCCTTCTTCCACATGCCTTTAATGGAGGCTGATGAAGCTTTCTTGCAATCCTGGTCAACACTGTCCACCGTGCCATTCTGCTTCGGTGTTAACATCTCCACCTGGGACAAAATACAAACAAATTAATTCATCAGACAGATTTGTTTATTGCTGGTACTCAAGCTTATTTCACTAAAATGGCAATGATGAGTAGAAAGTGTTCGGCAGAAAACAGATATGAAACTTTGTTTAACCCATGGCACAAGCAAATCCTCTAAGATAACTTAGTTACTTTATAAATCTAAAAGTGATTTTCTGGCATATTGGTGTGATTGATGTTATAACAATTTGTCCTACATCAATTATCTGTTCATCTTTTTTTATCTATCAATAGTATGTTGTATTAAGTCTACCCAAATCTCTTGCGTCTGTTGTAATCAAATCTATTATAAAAACAAATCAGAGACATTGTATTGCCACACAATTACATACCAATAGTGGTACTTTCAAAAATTGTTGAACGAGTGATAATATTAATATGTGATAAATATTTATATACCACCTTTCAATTTTGACTTCAAGGCTGGTCACAACAGATCAGTTTATATATTTATGTAGAAAAGCAAAACTTTTATTGTAAAAATAGAAGCCCAGAATATGTGCGTTTGATTGATATTTCCAAAGATCAGTTAAACCATAGGACTATGCTAAAGAAACTAATTCACTGGAAAACACCAATGCATACTGCTCTACAATTTATGTTTGGTTAAATGTTCAGCAGTTTTCAGATAACTGGGGTAACTTTCTTCAGCGTATATAGTGGAGTCAGACAAGGTGAAGTGATCTCTCCTTTCTTGTTTGACATATAATATATCTTCACGATCTTGGTGTGCAGTTGTGTGAGATAACAGTAGGTTGTAACACATTGCTCAAGAGAAGCTGCATGTATTCACAGAATAATAATAAGCTTACATTTCATTTAATCGATGTGATACCAAATTGTGATATACAACTTAATTCTTTTTTGTTATTTCAGCATTTTTTTTATTCAAGATTCCAACTGTGCTGTAGACAATGCTCTTCTACACATAATATTATTTCAGTTGTCAGGATTTTAACAAAATACCAGATCTTTGCAGGAACCTTTATTCACCACCTAAAAAGGGATCAAAAGAAAGCTTAGGGTCACCAAGGTGGCCATTTTTAAAATGTGTGTATACTTCATGTATATGTAGTACTTATTATTGATTTTTATTACACTATAAACCAAAATCGAACTAATTAGTTTTCTGGGTTATTATTTATATAATGTTTGTTTGTTTGTTTGTTTGATTGGTGTTTAACGTCGTACTCAAAGGTATTTCATTTAGATGACGACGGATTCTCCACTTCTTAATCTGCTCTACTCAATACGGCGGAAAATCGGGAGGAAACCTTGTAAAAACCACTTCTCGCGATTGCCGAAGTCACCTCGTGACTCCCTCATATACCTCAGGTCCATTGAGAGACTTGAACCCGTGGGGTACATCGAAGGAGGATCTGCAGTCAGACGCGCTAACCACTGAGTCACGGCGCGGGCCCATTTATATAATGATATAATTTTGGTAAATTTCCGGAAAAAAAACAGCCTTTCCCAGGTCCAAATGCAATCGAATTTATTCAGACATGGTTGAAGCAAAAGTTTGAGGAATAATGAAATGTAGTTTGCTTGTCATGCACATTCCTATCCTAGTTTCTATGTAATTAAAAGTTTACAACATACTTCATCAACATGTACATGTACCAAGGTGAAATATAAATTGACAACATAGAAATAAAAAGTCCAAGTTCAAACAGATGAGTATGTTATTAAAACATCAAAGAGTTCACTTTCAAGGCAGGAAGTTAGCAGTGCATGAAACGCTCTGGTACTCCAATAAAAATGTTTTTTAAGCCATCATGAATACTTCAAGTAGAGAAAAAGCTAGTAACTGAGCATATCATACATAAAATATTTCAATGACATATCAATTTAGTTATATATCAAAAATGCAATAATCCTTGGGAGTTCTATCCATAACAATACTGGCTGCCAGTACACCACATTTTCAAGGAACAAGTAGGTAATATGAACTGATTTATTACAGATGCAGCATAGCGGTGAGAACACATTAATTCTAGAACATAACATATTTTGTATTTTTTCCTGCTCTATAAAGAAACAGTGGACAAAGTAATCCATAAACATTTTTCAATCTCGATCTACATATAATTATTCATGCCAGCCTAATGTGAGTAGGAAACCACTCAAACACAGCTGGCAACACAGAAGACATCACGGTACATTTACATGAACAAAGGACATCGCAACAAATCAGCTTTCTGATAGCGCTTATCTAAGAGAACACCTTGGCACAGGAGACTCCCACCGAGTTTGATTTTAAAATACATCTACATAACTTGATAAAACAAAAAAATACTCAGATACCCTGTCAATGGCGGCTCTGAAGCTACTTTATTGTGTAAGCTCCTTAATATGGTTTACCTGGGAAAAACACATGTTCCAGTCGATAGAAAGTCTCTGACGAATACAATCCTTCTGCCATCATAGCAAATTTAATGGTATCCTTAAATATTGCACAGAAATTAGTAAAGGTGATTAACTGGTACACTGATTCTTCAACTTTCTAACACTAGATCAAGATTTTAATCCAAATCCGTAAGCATGTACTTGTTGTTACGGATAAACTGTTTCCTGCTCGAAAATGCTATCCTTCTAACTTCAAACAATTTAAAAAAAAAATGGACATTACCAGACTCACTTTCCTGGGCTTTGGTTACCAAATACTCAAACTAACAAAGCTTCACTATACCGGTTCTCAAACTTCAATCCAAGGCCTATCAATATTGTAAATCAAAAGTTTTTCAACATTTTCTATCCATTAGTTTTATAACGCTAACATTCTAATACCTAATCAATTTCTATCTACCAAACCTGTATGGTGCCCAACCTATACAGTTATCTAGCTACAATAGCGTACTTTGTTAATCCACCATATCCAAACTACAATCTGCCAATGCGATGAAACTGAAGTCGACGTATATACAGTTGGCTATGTTAGTGATCCAAAGGTTGATACTAGAACATCTTCGAAAATAATCCAGGCATAGTTTGTCGAAGAGGGCAAATCTCTAAGGAAGAGAACAAGAGATGGGGTAGACCAGAGAAAAAACTTCCCCAGACAGTACATTGACTGTAACACTGAACTTTACAAGAGGGGATCCTCAGCTCTATGATAAAGGGGTCTATATACTATGGATAAATCAGATGGGAGAGTTGAGCTTATAAAAACAATGATGCCCTTTCACCTATGTACTTATATCATTTATCTCTCGGCTCATATTTCTCCATTTCTTCTTTCATACAAAGTGCTCCAGTAATCTTTAAGAGACCCATTACTATCAGCTGAGCAAACTTCATCAAAGAACATCAGAATCAGCAAAACCCAAGATTTGTTAACAATGCAACCTATTATGTAATTCATAAAGGACTCAAGATGGTCTGCAATAAGTGCTAGGTGAACGCAACTATTTACTATTTCATCTCCAGGCAGAGCTGCCAATTCACAGATGAATAACAGGTTGGTATAAATGGTATATTGTTGTAGCGCTCAAACCGCCTATAGCAAATTAGAACCTCTTTCACAGAGAACTTGTGCTAATAAACATTAATCTTTCCTTACTTGTGATCTCTATAATTTAATATACATGAAGGAGTACCAAACATGTAAACCAATTATGTGCCATAGAGTTCCAGAAAAAATGTTACCAGAAGTGTTTTATACTTTATTTGCTCATGTTGGAAAAAATTCACACAAAAACGAAATGGAAAGTAAAGTTTTTAAAGTCATATATGTAATTAAAATTAGTGTTAATTTTAAAAAAAATTGTATTGCCTTGATTTAAACTTGAAGTTAACGTTTGTTAGTAAATGTCGATATAAAAAAAATATATATAAAAAAATAAAAAGTAAGAAAGAAAACATAATTGATACAAATATTACCAACTATAAAGATCAATAAATAATACCAAAAAAAAACCCATTCATGTGACCAGTAACCATGTACTGAATCTGGAAATACTCTGAATTAAATAACTAAATTAAATATGCCCTGATACTTCCAGAATTGTGATAGTCAAATTATTTATTTGCTTTGTTTCAAAGATCATAATTTAGGGTATTTCAATCGCATTTATGACTTGCTAGCATTTCATTAAATCTGAGAAAACATTGTAACGATGGTGTGCACAGCCATGAGCAGCTTCCCTCATAGACTGGATGGGGTCATTTGAGTTTTGACTTAGTCCAACTATGATAATCCATTGTGACAATTGTAAAGCTAAAAATACATCATTTAAAAAAGTTACAATATTCACCATTCATTACTTTTCTATTCTTTAGGTCTCAGCTCATGACTGATGTATTTGTAATTCTTATTTTTGTTTCTTCATTTTTCCAAGGACAGCTACTGGCTCACTGGTACTGTAAGCTAAATGTATGGGGGGCATTTTATGCTGCATTACATATAGTTGGAATGATTATGTATTAACTGAAGTTAAAGTATATAAAAATGTTGTACACCAGTAACTGTTGTGTGTAACTTTATTCTGCTTAGATTTACAGATTATAATTTGCTTCTGTTTACACATTTGTACAGTGGGTTATTTTCATCTGCAAGACATACTTTTATTAAAGCATGGCATAAAAAGTCCACCATACATTTTTCCAACAGCACCATCAATTTAAATGGCTTTCAGTAGAAAAGACGAATCCTACTTAAACAACAATGGTAATAGGGGTTAACAATTTGAATATGGTCTTTTTCGTACCCTTTCCCTTTAAATAATGGTAAACATCAATCTATTACTATATTGATTTATGAAATTAAGGAATAAATGCACAGTAACCGAGGTACAAGCATTATTAACTTATAACTTCCACAGCTTGTCCACATCCTTCATTAATCTTAGCATGGGTGGCCTTCTCTATTATTAAACAGAGTCAGTATTGTGCTATCTGGCCAATTACACAAGGGATATCACATGCTAATTTCTTTCTCACTGCAGCTGTTCACTAGTACCCTTGTTCTTCAATGACTTTTATATGAACCTCCGAATCAGCAGTTTTTCACACCTACATGTATTCCAATAAAATTAGAGGATTGATTGATCAGGTTGATTTAGTTTGACTGGTGCCCAGTGGGTCACAGGATTTAAGGGCTACTGGGTGCTGGCTTTCCTGCCCCTATTGTGGCCATTTCCATAAAAACGCAGTTTGCTGTGGGCTTATTCTAATCCTTCTCATCCAATGAAAAATTAATGTATATAACAGTATTGGAACAAATGAATCAATAACTTCAATGATTAAAAAACTTTTTAAATCCATCTCAGCCATGACGGTTTAGTTCAAAATTTTATATTTTTCTTATTATAAATATTGATGGAATAATGGTCAAAGTATTGTTGGGCTAATTTTAACTGCTGATTGGGTGTTAATTGCATGAATGGCCTTCTATATATCACATCAATATTGATTGAGTCTTTCGTCTACCAGTACACAAACTTGAAGCGAAATTTCTCAGCATGGACGCCACCAGACATGTGTAACAGCTTCACAATGCGTTGCTAAAGTACATCATCAACCCACATGGGGGGATAAACTTGGATGAGTTGTAAAGGTTATATGATGGCACAGTTTGCCTAACACTGATTGAAAGTTAAATAAATGCTGAAAAGTCTTGGCTTGAATACATTGCCTTTATAATATACATGTACCTAATATCGCCTTACAACTTTAACAACAACAATGTTAATAGCAGTGAAACGCCAAAAAAGAAAAAAAAACGATTCACGTAGTCTAATTAAAGAAAACTACAAAGTAACATATTCTGACAAAACATTCTGCAACGATCTTAATGGACAAAGGCAAAGAAATTGATTTGTTTGTTTTGTATAAAACAGTATACTTTAGTCTTTTAAACTAAGATTCAACTAGCAATATTTTGTTCCCAGAAAACCGGGAAATGCCATAAAAAGCACTTCCTCAGCCACAATATGTGTGGATTGCCTGGAGCAGCCTGTACACTGGTGCTCTCTCTGCTGATTTGTTGTGATGTCCTGTTTTTTGCGTGTGTCCTGTAAATGTAATGTGGTGTTTCCTGTGTTGTCAGCGTCTTTAGGGGTGCTTTCCTCCCTATTGGGCTGGCACACCTTCATATGGGTGGAGTACAGCATAAGACCCCAATCAAACAAAGGTATCAAGAATCCCAAACAAAGACTAGTACAGGAGGCAAAATATGGATGGTACAATAAGATAAAGAAGATCGTGCCATGATTTCAGTTATATATGTAGTTTGAGCAGGTGTTCTCAGAATCACAATTAATAGTGGATTGTTTGGCATTTAGGGCAATATGCCTGCATAACGTTACTTCCTTGAACTTGTAATAGTACAAATCAAGAAGGCTGTCACATGAACTGTGGTAACTTCCTCACATGCAGATGGTTTTAAGTTTGCCAAAAATTCATGAACTGCTTTTGCAAGAGGAACAGTGGTACTACAGTGGTTATCATAACCGGTACGCTAATTGAAGCAGCAACAATAAGGATTAGGTATAAGAAAGAATAGAAACTGAACTCCATGTTTTTTATTGTACAGCTTGACCTCTCAAAATATTTTCTTGTGATGAGAAAAACGTAGTGATGGATTGCTTTAATCTGGGATATAGTATACTATATCCCAGCTTTAACGATTACAAGCTAAGAAAACAAATGTTAGTCAATTAACCAGTAATTTGATAATACACCTGTGTGTAATTTGACAGAACACATGTGTGCAATTTGACAAAGCATCTGGGTGGGCTGAA
>JAVFBZ010046824.1:0-10405 GCA_032466195.1 Katharina tunicata
ACGCCGTCATTTGAGTTGTCAATTGGGCTGGTACGCCGTCTTTTGAGTTGTCAATTGGGCTGGCACGCCATCATTTGAGTTGTCAATTGGGTTGGCACGCCGTCATATGAGTGAAATAACCTTAAGTAATCCTCAATCAAACAAAGAAAGAACAAATGTATCGACTTCTTTTACTCCCAAGAAACCCATCTGGAAGGAAATTAAATATTTAAAATCACATGTGCCCAAAAACTAGGTATTATTAGTTTTTGACGTTTTTCAAAGGGTGTACAGATTTTTATGACCGCCTTGAAGCTCGTACACCCTGAGCCGCAGGCGAAGTGGTATACGAGCTTCAAGACGTTCATAAAAATCCGTACACCCTGCGAAAAACATCAATGACCAATTTATTATCCGTCAAGCCTCCCTGTCAGAATTTATTTTAAATTAAACTCGTGGCAAAAGTGTCCTTGCCAGAGTTACCTCCCCTCACAGCTGACTCTACCATGACAGATATGTCGGATTCTAGGGACATCGAAAACAGTCAATGACGTTGCCAAAATAAGTCTTTAAACACCGATATTTTTTATATTTTACCGTCATTTAAATGTTGCGAATGTGAAGAAATTATGTTTTAAACTATGTCATTGCCAACTTATAGTAGTATTTTACTGTCAGTTTTATTAAATTAAGAAAAAAAAATTTGAAGCGAAGGCGGCCATGTTTGTTTTTTTATTACCTGTGAGTTAAAAATTCTCACAGGGTGAACGGGTTTTTATCCCCTGGCAAATTGACCAATCAAAACACAATGAATTTGGTTGACGGATAATAATTTGTGTTTTCATCGTTTTTGAAAAACAAAATTTTCTCATGACGTAAAAGTTTTTTGTTAATTTAACCCCCAGATTTGTAGATTAAGTGAAAGTTTTAAAATAACAAAAAAACAAGAAAACTTAAAATTGTGCTATAATATTTAAATGGGTAATAAATTTATAAATATAAGAATTATGAATATAACATTTATATTTAGATGGGTCGAATGCAATTCAACGTGGTCATATAAATATAAGTGAAATATCTTTGGGTTTGCAGTAATCACACAACATTCTAATTTCTATGGCCTTAAACTGGTATCAAACCAGCAAAACTATAAACAGTTTTAAGGCTGAAAAATTAGATAAACATTTTCTGGGGATTAGCATGTACATGATGGACTAAACAAAACAGGTCTATTCTTAGTTTTCATTTCCTGGTAAACATTAAAAGACTTCATGCATTAAAGGCTTTAACATTAAAAATCCCCAAACTTGGGTAGCTGAGGGAAATTTTATAGCCCGGATATACATGTACGTCTCAATGTTTTATTCGAAACTGTTTCCTGACAAGACTTCTTCTACATGACTGATTGTTATCAACACGATTAATAACTGTAATGTGAGCTGACGAGAAGCCAGAATAAACTAAAGCTGTATTTAAAGAATCCTTTGCCAACATCATTTCAAGCCAACTTTAAACCAATGTTACGAGGCAGAAGATAGTAGGGTATTTACAAAAAATAGAATATCATAGCATATATAAACTTTCCTATACAATTTGGTAACTTTGATACAGGCCATTGTTTAATAATGTTCATAAACAATTTATTTTCAATAACGATTTTAGCAGCTGTTTTGCAGGAGCTTTCATTGCACTGACAGATATTCCCTTAGAGGAAGCCATTTTGTTTTCTTCTAGCATTTCCTGTTTGTCTTTTTACATTATTGGGCTGGCGAAATAACCTATGGATGAAATAACCTTTAGTACATATCCATTGTAGAACATTAATCAAACATCCAATCATTTTTACCAGAGATATTTCTTTCTTTTTGAGTCAATAAGAAGGTTTCTTAGATCTGCCTGTAATGGTTGACTTGAAACCTGATATCGTCTAAGTAAGATTTGAAACTTGAAGACAAGATATCAGTGACAACGGAAGATGCCTGTGAATTGGCAGTAATTTCTCAGTGCTGTACTTGTTTTGGTTACTGAATCAAATTACCTAAGTCAGTTTTGAAGAGTGTTACATGCATGTATCCATTTTGAATTTGATTCTCCTATCAAATACCATTAATTCATTGGGTCCTATTTCCAATATTATTTCGTTTGATGAGTTGAGATGTTGTTATTCTTTTTAAGATAATGCTCCTTATATAAAAATTTGTTTTTGTAAACGTCGGGATAAATTATACTTCCACCATAACATGTGATCTTTTACAATTATATACTGTTAAGAGTGGACGATAAGCCTGTGCGGGCTCGGTATGTTATAAGCACTTCTATTGTTTAATTATATTATTGATGTACCTTCCACTATAAATAAAGTGATTCATTCATTCATTCATTTATGTACAAAGAAAGATGCGCCACAGCTCGAGTTCCAAATAAATAACAATTGTGATGATAAAACATGGTTTATTAGAACAGTATGTATGTCTATATTTCATTTAAAAAAATCTTTAACACTACTAACTGTGTACTTTTGTGTTCAAAATAATACAATTTTGTGTTAAATACTTACTCTAGAATGGTATGCAAAACCAAAAGCTAAGAAAATTGAATTGTTATAGGTAAACAAATAATAGGTGAACCTCTATGTCCCAAAGACAAATGTTCTTAATGACTGTTATAAATAGACTGCTGACGGTTTTGACTGACCTTTACTTGCAAAACGCCCTACATACATAATCTTCAGCTTTCACACTTTTGTCTAAGCCTCGAGAAATTCTGCAAAAATTGTTATTCAACGTAAAAAGGGCCGGCCATAAAGCCTATTAGCCAACTATGGACTATGACGTTATATGTAATTTGTCAACATTTCGAATTGATACATCCACAGTTCAATATTCAGATTTTTAGTTTTCAGGTTTTTGTTTTTGGATCAACAGAAAGTCTGGAACTTTTACCTCTGGAAAATGATGTAATAAAACTACTTAAGGAATGGTTTATAACTGTAAAGTATTATGTCTTTAAATAATTGAACACTGTTGTGTAGGAGGACTTAATCACAAACTTGTGCAATGTGATTTCCATCGCCCAATTGACTGGCTTGCCATCAAACGAGTGAAATACCACGAAGCACTCATTGAATTTCAGTGATAACAAAGAAAGGCTGGTACATCAAAGGTTTGAAGATGACTGCGTAGATCACAGAGTATTTTTTACAAGATTTTCTTTAAATTTTCCACCAACTACCAGCTATTCATACAGTATGCGTCATATAATTGAAATACCCTTAAGTATGATGTGATCACCCAAGGAAGTAATTATTAATCAATATTCTAGGGATGAAGATTTTCAAGCTATGTAACAAGTAGTGTGTGGTTTGGTTGGAGCAGCTTGTGCATTGGAGCTCTCTGAGCTAAGTAGTGCCAGAAGTTACTCTACTATGATACATGTATTTAATAATTTTTGACATTTTATAGGACATCCTATAAAATGTCAAAAAATTATTAAACCGCAGAGGAGAGTTACTTCTGGCACTATATTCTGCTTTTTGCCATGTATGTCCTGTGGTGCCATTGTTTGAGGGTTGTTTTTCTTCTTCTTGCGCACCTTTATATTACTGAAATAACCTTAAGCACAGCATCTAACCAATCATATAAACTAAATTATGATAAGGGCTTCGTTTGAATAGATTAGGTCCCCTTGTGCTAGGAATTGACATGTTACCTCACATAATGGACTAACCCACAGTTTTCATTTCCTGTTAAACTTCGAAAGGCTTCATGCTAATCAACAACACAATAACCCGAAATGGCTGAAAGATCAAACTTTTATTTCCTGCATGAATCAAGCGAATGCTGTATTCAAAACTGTTTCCTGATATGGCTTCTGCTACGAACCAGATTGTAATTACGGTAGCAAGATTATTAAAGAACTGTATTGTCAGCTAGCAGAAAATTTAGACTATTACTAAACTGTATTTGAGGAATCCTTTTCCATGATCACTTCAAACCAAATATAAACCACTGTAAATAGGCAGCAGGCTATCTTAAACTATTGAAAAACTATGAATTTTATAACAGTTTTATTTCTAAACAATTTTGTAACTTAGTGTATACATGTATACTTATCATGTTAGTCTCTCATACATATACAGTTAAGAAAGTGAAATAAGAACTGTAGACTAACCGTAGGAATGTGTGAATTGAAAAAAAATTGAGCTCTGATAGACTTCAGTCAACTTTTTCACTACTGAAGAAGTTAAAAGTCTACAGTTAGTCAACAAGGTGCTTGACATTGAAATACTTTGCTAAAATTATATTCATATACTATTTCTTTTCTTTTTCAAATTTGAGCAGCCGTTTGTTTTGCTTTCTGACAGTTTCTGTGCACTTATTTTCTGAGAGAAGCTACTTGTGTGGTGTATTACACTGTAAAACTGCTCTTCTTTGTCTTTTTTAATCATGTTTTTTTTTCACCTGTCCTTATTTTGTTTGATCTCTCTGATGTAAAAAATCACATAAACGTAGCTTTCAAAGATTGAGTTTGCATTAAATTATATAACTGAGATGACGACTACATCTACAACATAAACAGAATCAAAGAATTAAACATTTTGAGCACCAATATTTATTCCTATCCGAGTCAGTAACTTTTTATTTATTAGGACATATCAGTCATGAACAAATGTTCTTAAAATAACTTATTTAGGTTGTGCTAAAAACAGAGCCAATACATTTTCATATTAAGGTGCATGAATCGATTATGATGTCCATACAGTAATCACACTAGCACAGGGATGTCGACTAATTCAATCTAAGGAATCATATTTTGTTCTAGAGTACATGTTATGTTCCTGTGTGAAATCGTGTAAGTAAGATTGATTGAATACAAGATATGAGTGACAGGCATGTGTTCCTGTCAATGGACAGTGTGTATTATTACCCTAAATGCTCAACAAATTTGACCCCATTTACCTCTTATAAGACTGCATTTTATGCAACGGTTAAGAAGTGTAGAAACAGACCGTAGAAATTTTTAAGAAGTCCATACTTTAAGCTACAAGAAAATTTAAGCTTTAGTTCCAATCTCACATTAGTACCTTCAATAAATGACTTGAAACATGTGTCCAGGGAGGTCGAATTTGTTGAGCATTTAGTGTAATCAGTGCTGTACAATATTCTTAGTTTGATTATTGAATCGAATCGAATAAATCAATCCCTGAAAAGTCTTATGGATGCGTGTGGAATTTGATTCTGAGTATTGCAACTACCATTATTGAGCAGTTCCTACCATTATTTAATTCCAAAATAGAGATAATATGTCTATTGCTTTTTCAAAGAGAATATTCTTTTAATATATACCATTTAAACATGAGACTTAATATATGGATGACAAGTTGTCATCCATATATTAAGTTTCATGTTCTATGTCATTCCAACTTCTAAATGCCACTCAAACAAGTTATGCCATAAAAGGTGTACCACCATTTGAACTCTGAATGAATGACAACTACATCTACAACATAAACAGAATCAAAGAATGAACCATGTTGAGCAGAAATATTTATATCTGTCCGAGTCAGTAACAAGTCTGTGATAATATACAATGTAGCATATATTATTTGCTACTTTTTATTTATTTGGACATAGCAGTCATTAACAAATGTTCTTAAAATAACTTATTTAGGTTTTACTGCCATTTGAACTCTGAATAAATAATAATGACTTTAACGTTAATATTCATGTAGGTTCACACTGCCCAGAAATTAGATAAGTGACAAGAAGGCAAAATTATTAGATCTTGAAGAACAACCCAAGCGTAGGTAATTTTTTACCATTAGTGAAAAGATCTACACATCTGTATTCAGTCAAGCGAACAAATCTCTCTTTGTATGGCAGAAACCAAACCTACATGTAATTACTAAGTAAATGTTCATACATCAGTAACTCAGAGTAGATCTGTGTCCCAACAGCTTTAGGAATGAAAGGAACTTTTCTCTTTCTATAGTTATGAAACATTGTCTTGAACTAGTTCCAATTTCAGGATTCTGGTTTGTGGTTTCAAATTTATGGCTATTTTCACGAAAATTTTGCATTGTTTAGGGTTTGGTTTTTTTTTTTCTCCATCAAACTTTACTGAAACATCACATAAGTGCTTCTGTCAGTAGATCAGTATCAGTCACTCAGCTTTATGTATGGGCGAAATAAGAAACATTAAAAACCATATTTATTTTGAGAAAGTCTTTGATATGTTGAATTTTAGCTTGGATTCATTTTTCTGTTAACAGGTTAAGAAGGAGATTTGGCCACATCATGGCTCATTTGGTTAAGCATTGGACCTCTGAGTCCGTTTAATGTGTTATAGGTTTCAGTCAGGTTGTCAACTTTAGATACTTGTATATAATTACAGTTTTTGGAGATTGTGGGGTTGTTTTTATGAGCTTTCCTCTCGGTTTTCCACCAAACTGTGACAATCCAGTCGTGACATGGGTGAAATACGTGTAGCATTATTTTCACCTATGTCCCACCAATAAAAAAAAAATTATCAAAAGAACTCGGCTTCTTGTGTTCTCGGAATTAAAAGGTAATAGGAAGTCGCTTTACTGTGTCCTGTCCTGTCATGTTTGTTGTCAGCACAGTTGAGGATGGTTTCCTACCCATTGAGCTATCACACCAACATATGAGTGAAATAGCCTGAAGTACATGTACTGTATTAAATCACAATCAAGCAAACAACTCTTGAAGCCTTAGTTATGTCTTTTTCAAGATGTCGCCAGATAAGAGAATGAAAATAGGAAGAAATAGAATATACCATTCTGCAAGCAGATTTGTGTCGTATGTCTAAGCGTGCTGATTGGCTTCATTTAGAACCTGACTTGTTAGCCTCGTAAGTGTTAACACGACAGCTAATGTATCTACCTGGAACATCATTAGGCAGGTGTAGCATGATTGGTTCTTTTCCAAACTATGATTTTAGAACAAGCAACAGATTCTTCTTCCTCATCAGTTGAGATCTGAGAGCCTTTGGTGACACTTGGATTGAGAATGCAGTCGTTAAATTTGTCCAGCAGTCTGTCTACAGCAAACACCACTCTAAATGGACAGTCTAATACATTTGGAATCCTTATAGTCACTTTACAGCTGCTATTAAGCATCTTGATCCTAACTGGGAATTTATTTGTCATCATTACGGTCTACAAATCCGATCTGCGCTCAGTAACCTCCAAGTTTGTGCTCAATCTAGCTGCGGCGGATATCTACTTAGGACTTTGTCTTCCTTATGAAAGCAGTTTTGTATTGGTTCCCAGTCTGCAGGAAAGCCAGTTTGGTTGTCTCTTATCTTTTACTGTGATAGTTTTCTCCAGCACTGCCTCTTTACTATGTTTAACAGTGACAGTGATTGACAGGTACTTGTCTATCTGTTACCCATTTATATATATGGTTTTCATGTCGGACAAGTTAATATACACACTGGTGGCAGCTAGCTGGTTCTACGCTTTCGTCTTATCACAACTGCCTCTGTTTGGCTGGAACAACTGGAGCCTGGAAAGCAGCATTTTTTGTGAATATCATATAGTGATGACAAAACATTACATCATAATCGTGGCATCCCATTTCATCAGTTTGTCTATGTTAATGCTCTGTCTGTACATCCATATCTTGGTGATTGCTAAGAAGCAGAGGAGTAGAATCAATGCAGAACAAGTCTTAGGAACGAACTTGCAACCAGTGACAAATTCAACATTCTTGGAAAACGCCAAAAGTGCCAAGCTTATGGCCATCGTTCTGATTTGTTTCAATATTTGTTGGCTCCCTTTCTGTGTCTTACAGCTCATTTTGTTGGTAAACTCCCATATAACTATTGTTTTGTGCGCAAAGTTAAGTGTATTTATCGGTATAAGTAGCTCTGCCATAAATCCTTTTATTTATGTGTGGAAAAACAAAGACTATCGCTGTGTATTAAAAAAGCTGTTGCTTAAAATGGTTCCATGGAACACAGCATCTAGCACAAACTCGGTCCGTGGCCCCTGAAGTTTATACAATGTTCATTAAATTCACCGCATGCGAGGTCATCATGCTCGCAAGACTTGATTCGTGAAGAAGTTTTTGACTGTGTTTTTAAGAGACTTGTGTTTAAATTGGTTATTTTGAGTTTGATGAACAACACAAACTGAGTCAGTGGCCTGTCAAGTTGAATTTAAACTAATCATTTATTTGAAAGTTTTGAAAATCCTGGAGATTTATGTTATTTAAGCTAATAATAATTGGACTGCAACAAACGCTTTTAGCTGTTAATTTAAGAAGTTAATTGGAATGCAAATTTAGGTCAAAGAAAGGTTTTACAGCAAACATGGTTCCAGTTGACTTTCAAACTGAATATATACACTTATGATTTGGTTGAAGACTATTTTTCTGGGACCATACAAGCTTCTTTTTCTGGAGCCAATACAAGCCAGCTACTTTTTCTGGAGCCCCTACAAGCTACTTTTTCTTGAGCCCCTACAAGCTACTTTTTCTGTAGTCCATACAAGCTACTTTTTCTAGAGCCTATGCAAGCTACTTTTTCTGAAGTCCATACAAGCTACTTTTTCTGGAGCCCCTACAAGTTACTTTTTCTGGAGCCCCTACAAGCTACTTTTTCTGAAGTCCATACAAGCTACTTTTTCTGAAGTCCATACAAGCTACTTTTTCTGGAGTCCATACAAGCTACTTTTTCTGGAGTCCATACAAGCTACTTTTTCTGGAGTCCATACAAGCTACTTTTTCTGGAGTCCATACAAGCTACTTTTCTGGAGCTCATATAAGCTACTTTTTCCAGACTCTATACAAGCTATTTTGTCCAAAGTTCATACAAGCTATTTTGTCCAAAGTTCATACAAACTGTTTTTTTCTAGAGTACATACAAGATGTTTTTTTGTGCTTATTAAAGGTTTTTTGCTCGGTAAGGACTCACTAAGAACACCAGGATACAAGTGAAAACCAGGACCATGGATGGGTGGATGCTTTTCACATATTCTGTAAAGCTAACAATTTAATGTTGTTGTTTTTTTTTTAAGAAATTCACATGCAGATGTTTTAATCATCAAAATAAACATCTTTAACATACACGTAATATGTTTATATTTTATAAATATTATTCTTATAAAATGGGTATTTTTATCTGTCCATGTTCTTAATTGAAGTGTTAGCCATGAACGTATTTGTGAATGTGGAATTTTCTACAATATAAAAAGCCCCCTGCACTGTATCTGGAATTGTTTTCAACCACCCTGTGGCCGTCAGATATATATGTGGCTGCTTAGTTCATTGGGTGGTTTTTACAGGATTTCTTCCCAGTTTTCCACCATCAAGGAGCAGGGCAAAGCCGTCATATAAGTGAAATACCCTTGAGAACTACATTAAACAAATAAATAAATTAAATATAATGAAGAATGTTTAATTTTAAAATGTTTATCACTGTTTTCTTATTCACACATGTATTTAACATCCTTAAAGTTTTTGTTGTATTTTATTACTTCAATAGTTGACTTACTGGCAAAAAAACAACAATTATGAAGGCAATAGAATTAATTGAAGTTTGAACAAATTATGCCATTTACTGAAGTAGTTTAAAAGTTACAAACACACATGCTTTTTAAATCACACTTCTTTATCTCGATAATGTTTAGACCGTTTTCTATGAAAATCAAGATTTTAAAATTCAAAAGCAATCTTTAAAAGATGTATTTACTACTTTGTTCAATATACTGTGATCTTTTTTAAGAATACGACGTGATTGCAAATTAAATTGGCTAGAGAAATCTGCAGTGTATAAACCAAGTATCTCAAAATTATTAGACAGCTGGAGTGCGTATGTCAAAATAGAACAGTTGACAAAGCATTTCACTCGTTAACCAATGGTCATGTTTTCTTTTCTTTTTCTTTGCACTTACTTTACAAAACAATGAAAGTCATAGTAATTACTGTCGTAATCGGTTTTATGGACGTAAATAAACTTGGAAAACAGAGCTGTATTTTGTGATGTCCTTGACTTGGAAACCTTATAACTGTTTCCCTCAGTTTTAATATCTAGTTTTATTTTAATTTTATTTTAGCAATCCTCTCCTATTGTCATCAGAGCATAATAAACATTGTATGTCTTATTAAATGACAAAGACTTTATTTGTAGGAAGTTGAGTGCATATTTTGTTAAATGAGACCCGTAAGATTTAGTAACACAGTTCAGTGTACAGGTTCTGTCTGTGCCTACTGTGGAATACTTAGATGTACTTAATCACTTTATTTCTAATTATTTTATATTTCACAAGAATATATATCTTACGGTTTCTTGGAATGTAAGATATTAAAACTTAATAAATGAATGTTAACTTTGAGTCATCCAGGTAAATACGGAATAATGAACAAACAAATTAATCTGGTTCTCTGGACAGTATTATTTTAGA
>JAVFBZ010046857.1:0-10404 GCA_032466195.1 Katharina tunicata
TTGCATGTCTACACTTCTTACCCTTTGCATTAAATGTAGTTTTATAAGTTGTAAAGGGGGTCGAATTTGTCGAGCATTTAGGGTATGTGCAATAGGTTTTAATCTGGGTATTTCTGTATCCCAGTTTATATATTAACAATATATTTACCTTCAGACTGCCTTTTCTCGTGACCTTTTATAACAGTACCAGGACAGAATTTCTCCCCTTCTGGTAGCCAGGTAGCTAACACCTTATCCCCTGAGATTATGGCGTGACGTTTAGCATCCTCATATGATATAATATCATACACCCACGTCTCTTGATAAACAGTGTCCTTGAAGCGGCCATGCTGACTTGGACCAAATCCTATCAAAAATTTGTCTTCCAATATCTGAAAGGGTTCATAAAGAAAACACATGATTTCCAGTTAAGTAATTCAATTCAAAACTTTATATCAAACTATTTCTTCAAATAATTTAAAGCCAATTAAGGTGAATTAAGGTGAACTATAAAAACATTGTATAAGCTTACAGAGAGACTGAGAGTACTACTAATTCTATCCTATTTTCTTTTATATGAGTGCTAATAATGTATCAGACATTTTTCTGTGTGCTTCTGGCAAGATTCACCAATGCTAATTGAGTAGAATGAATTCTGCAAAAATTTCTTTACCTGACTTTGAACTGTTGCCAGGTAGAAGTAACCATCCTCAATGTTTCTGGCTAACACTCTCTTGCCAATAAGTAATGCACCCGCTGAGGGGGAAAGTCCAAAGTTATCAAACTGATCCAACATCTCCTCTTGAGCCTTCAGCCAACCCCGAGCTGGGCGATATCGACTCCATGGACGGGCATGTATGTGAGACGCCCACCAATTAGGATAATTATAAGGACTTAAGTAAGGGTTGTTCGCGAGCCATACACGTGGAGCTAAAGTGAAACTGTTCTCAGGATCATATTGTAAAGTGGTAGTGACACTACAAGCCTTACTTGGCGGGTGTACAGTACCATTGACAGTCCTGATCGCTCTACTGCGGCTGTGGTCCACGCCTAACACAGGAGTTATCCTCTCCACACAGCCTCGACTTGTAAGGGAAACCTCATGAAATGAACCATACGTTTCACTGGCTAAATCTTCTAAAAAATCTGTGGCAGCGGAGTCTGGCTCTGTGGTAAGTAGATAGATACAATGCATGGGACGTCCCTGGCCAGCATAACCTACATGATCTAGGATATCTTCTGGGTATTGGTCAGGCAGTCCATCAGTAACCAAGTACACAGCCTCACAACCAGGGTCACTCAGTGCAGTCAGCAAAGCATCTCGGGTATTGGTACCAGTTTTTGAACTTAGATTCTTAATCCACGTTTTTGCCACATTAACAGTCTCTGGTGTACATCGCACCATTTTATCTGCCCACTGTGTCACCTCAGAGTTGAACTCTATCAAGTTGAACATTGTCTCTGGCTGTGAATAAGCTTTCTTTAACAAGGCTTCTATTAAGTCCTCTTTCACAGCCTCAAGACCAACATACATGCTACCAGATGTGTCCACACAAAAGGTGACATTTTTCTCCGGAATTGGCCCGAATATTGTGGGTCGATTCTCACAATCAGTCATTTCTTGTTCAGACATGGTGGTAAATCCTCTTTCCAATCACTTAATGTCAAAATCTGTATTATAAAGCAAACAAAACTTATAAAAAATATAGCTAAAAAGGCCTTAACAACATATCTTTAATCCTCACAATATGTTCATTCGACTTTAAATCCAATTGAACACATACTACAACTACTTCAAGGTTGAAGGCCTATACTTTAAAATATAAGTTTATTCATACAATAAAAAAAAACACACTTTGATTGACTTATAGATTGATTGGAGAGTTATGACATAGCCTACTTTTTTCACTCATATGACGGCATGTCAGCCCAATGAGTCAGAGTGAAGGGAACCACTCTAAGCAACAATCCAGTATTGGATCCAGGTCTTCAAAGTTGTGTTCTGTAGTATTTTTTGGGGGAAAAAATGTGATGGGGTTTCTAGTTTATTCCTTTCTTGTTAAATTCATGTAATTTTTTGTGTTTGTTTGATTGGACTTTCACACCAAACTTATTCTTATTTGACTCATATTATGCCATTACAGCCCAATCACTGGCAACACAGAAGACACTGGTAGTAGCCTACATTACAGGACAAGAAACAGGACGACACAACAAATAGGCTTCATGATGTCCCTTAGCCCAGAGAGATAAAAAATAATTGTAATTTTGGGACAATTAATAATAACATTTACAATAAATCATATAGATAGGACACCCTTGACTACATGTACAAGGTTACACACTGGTCAATCAAATAAATCAATAAATCAAACGTGTACTATGACGGCCTTGTGATTAGGCCTACATCCATTCCACGTTAAGCAATGTTTCAGTTCGTAGTTCATACCAACTTGAAAACCGTTCTCTGTAATTAATGCTCCCATCTGCTAACAATGGAGTTAATAGGACAGCCGTAATAAATAGCCTAGGAAGGAAGAAGTACACGTAAGCCTAATGAGGCTTACTATCATCTTTGCTTTTAGCTGCAGATACCTGTAGCCCTTCCTTGATAATATGGAGACATACGGAGACTTAGTCCTAGAATCTGGACTCACCGTCATACTATAGGTATTAGCTCCGAATTCCGTGAGCTAAAGCCAAGGAGACTTTGCTTTAATCTATTTTTCAGAATCACCATCTTCAGTTTATCTCACCTGTACATGTTCACTTAGAAAGGAATCCTAGAGCATCTCATCATGACTGGAAGCTATTAATTCTCCAGAAGATAAGTGGTGGTCAAGTCTGCTTATTTGTTTGTTCCCGTGTTACTAACGGGCACTTGTCGCCAAGGCCGCCATCTTTAAACATGGAAACTATGCGCTGAATCAAATATTTAAGCGCTTTCATATCAGGATATTATTAAATAAATCTTTAGGTTAATAAATTGTTACTTTCTTTAAATTCAATGGTAATCTAGTTTTTCTTTGATAGAATAAATTCAATAAAATAAATTCAAAGCAATATCATAAAGGTTTATCTCCCCTGATGTTAGCGATCATTTATAGTTAATCAAGGCTTATCTCCCCTGGTGTCATCGATCATTTATATGAGAAGGAGGGTTTAGGTCCTGACCTCTTTGACAGCAACATTTACCTGAAAGAGAAAAATGCTTGCGTTGTCAAAGTTAAGAGTTGCTGCATCAAGGCTAAAACCCAACCAAAGTGTCGTGAGACATGGTGGCACGTAAGTTAACCAATAAAATATGATCTCCATCCCCCTCAACAATTTCTTAATGACAAGATGATTGAAATATCAACAACAACAACAACATCTGAACATGAAGAGTAGCCAGACATTCTTACGGCGATCACATAGGCCTAAGGCAGACGTTCGGGCTATGCTGTCTTTCACAAAACCAATTAAATCAACATCAAACTTTTCAAGGCACTTTTCAGCCAACATTTCAGCCAACATTGCATAACTGTTAACAACAGTAACACATGCTGCTCTGGCAGTGAGTAAAAAAAGTTTCATTCTACCAATCCTCACTATTTGCGCCGAGATGATTTAAAAAAGTCAAAACTGTGACCCTTACATTTTCGCTAACTTCAAGCGCTTTGTTATACCTTCAAATCTTGATTTTCAAATTGAAATAGCTAGCTATTTGTTATCAGGCGCAAACTATGCTCCTCCCATAGTACCGCCCTATGATCAACATTCTGGCCTTCTCCTGGTTAGGTGCAGCATGTTATTTGGCTTAAAAACGCATTGAAATTAGATTAGGGAAACAATACTGGTCTAGACAGCTGCGCCCAGACGCCCACAGCTTGGCGTTTGTGAGAGTTTGCGTGACAAGACGTGATTTCAAGCACCTAATCTGTCACACTGAGTGCAGTGTTGTTTCCCTTTGTGCTTTTTATTTAGCCTGCAAGTGCATGTACAATGCTGACATTACACTGATTTAGCATTAAATCAGCATTAAAATAAAATGATTGTCCTAACTTTGTTTACATTGCCTGTACAAATTCATCTCAACACAACTCAAGTAGAAAACTTCCGAGTGACAGGAATTAGTCAAAACGTCATCTAGCCAGAACGTCCGTTAGTCAAAACGTCTGCTATTACATATTCACTCACCAGGGAATCACTATTATCCAAGAGTGAACTTATATCAGATTATATAAATTGCAATGATCCTTTTTGAAGTATTTGTCTCACAATTATGAATTTTTATAGCAGTTTACATCCAAACATGGTAAAACTTATTGTCATTATTTTCTGAAACAAATGCAGAAATAAATAATATAAACTCAATACAGCCTGATAATATTTTCAAATTATTTAGATTATGCACATTGTTATTTCAACCAATATAAGTCTTTAAAGACGCCATCATCATTGTATAACAATAAACCACGCATCAGGGAATCAATTTTACATAGCGGCAGCGCAAATTTAATCCTCCTGAAACATGTCAGAACTTGAAAACTAGTCACAGCAAATTGTAATCCCAAACACACGTTTTCATTCATTATTTTAAAACTTTTTTTTATTTACGTTCTCTAAAAAGCTGCATCACTGACAAAATAAAACACAAAAATTGGTCAATTAATTGTAGATATTTACATAAAACATAATAAAAATGTAAGTTAACACTTTGTCTTAGCCAGTGTAATAGTGACCAAAGTTTCACAGGTGTACAGTATTGATAAAATACAGTTTAAAATGTTTAATGTCTCCGGCCCAAAGCAAAGTTTTATTGATCTGGTAGTTTATGAAAATAAGTTCCAATGTGCATATTATATATTGTTTTGACTAGCGGACAATGTAGTTAGCAGACATTTTGACCTGATACTGCTCACAGATATGCAGGTATATAAACTCTGCTAATCTTGCACTCTTTTCAACTGATGATGGCATAATAGCCGAAATATATTGTCAGGGTTTTAACTGGGGCTGAAGACAGACCCCTCACAAAAAATCAGAAACGCCAATTTGCACAAAAAGTCCTTATTTTTTCTTTACAAAAAAAATCCAAATCGCCAAAAGGAGCAGTTATTAAGGTTTTGAACAATGCTGTTGAAATTAATATTCACAAACTTCTTTGACTGCGTGGACTTAAATTTTATGAAATAAAACTGAAAATTTTAGTTTCCAAATTGTCAATGCATTAATGAGTATCCTCTTCTGTCATGAATGATTTCTCAGCTGTGTGCGTTGCTTAAACCTTTTTCACAATAATTACCTAACAGTCCCTAATAAAAATCTTTGCTGAAACCCTGATTGTCTATATCGACATGACTTCCTTGTTCAAAGTTTGTCTTATTCTGAATCTTCAGTCATCTGTGACACTAAGTAAGAAGACAAGTCTATATGGATAACTACTTCTGCTTTATTATTGTGCAATGCCTCGATGTCAATGCTTATATCGTGCTCAAGCAAGTGAAGAATGATCTATATACTAAACATGCTTCCTAAAACATATGTTACTCAATCAACTATCAAAAGTATAAACTAGCTGTGTATTTTTTAATAGCTGTGTGCATTTTTGTTTGGTGGATGTACAGATATCTCTCTAAAACATCTTCATCTTTAAACAGTATTTAAAACTGCATTTTGAATCTTTTATAGATGGGTTTACCGACAGCTATCTCCAACACCTTCTAAAAAAGTCATGTTTATGTCTGAAGCAGCTGGGGCCGCTTTGTGGTATTGGCTTCTCACACACTTCTGGTATCAACCTGAGCATGTCTTTGTAAGTTTGGTTGGCATATTTATATTTACATTAGCTTCTCAAATTGTTAGTATAAACATCTTTAAGCAACAGCTGGTGGTTGGGTGGGAGCGCCATGGGAGCCTCCTCTGCCCTGGTGCTCTCTGGGCTAAGGGGCACTTGATGCCGATTTGTTGTGTCCTGTTTTGTAAATGTTATGTAAATGTTTTGGCTTGTCTTACATGTTGCCAGCATCATTTAAGGTGGTTTCCTCCATCGATTTGGCTGACACGCCGTCATATAAGTGAAATAACCTAGAGTACAGCGTAAAAAAAACAATCAAACTAACAAATCTTTAAGCAACAAGCTAGGGAAGGCAATTTGATGTGCATTCTGTGTACCGTGAACATTTTTTTCTACAAATGATCTACAATCAAATGGACTCATTTATGACTGGTTCTTAGTTCTTATTAAGAACTGTTAGTATCTGAATGAGCTTCTTTCGTGCTCACGGTTGGTGGGGCAGAGTTTCCCTGTGCCCTGGTGTACTCTGAGCTAAGGGGCATCAGCAAGCTAATTTGTTCTAGTGCCTTGTTTTTCGACCTTGTCTTCTGTGTTGCCAGTGTCGTTTAAGGGGTCTTCATTCACCCATTGGGCTGGCACACCATCATACAAATTTAGATGATTATTGATATAACCTTAGGTTTAATTGATAACAAATTAAAAAAAGAATATTCGAACAAACAAACAAATGCTTCTAGCTCAACTCGTAAAGTATTGGTGAAAGCTTTCCGTAGTCTGATTCTTTGAGTGCGAGTTGAAAAAATATAGCTAGCCAGTGTCTTGTGGTGTCATGTGTTTTTGTTGTCCGTGACGTTGAGGATGTTTTTCTGCATCGGTTGGATATTCTGTTACATTTTTGTATGAGTGAAAGAACCCTTATTGTTGTGCTAAACACAAATTAAACAAACAATGCTATCCATTTTTCCTGTTATGCGAAGGCTAAGAAGTAAAGAAACAAAATCTTGAAGTTTGTATGAAGTTTAGACAATAAACCTATTAGAAAATTAAGTTTTAGTTCCAATTTCAAATTTATTAATTCAATCAATGACTTAAAACTTGTGCCCTTTAGTTAGAACTGGTTGAAGATTTAGGGTAGTTCTGGACACTTTACTCTCTCATTCTTAAATGTTGTATAATTTAGTTAACTTATCTTTGACCCCTTTTTTTATCTTTGTTTTGTTTTGGACATTAAAGTCACATACGCACCCATAATTTGGATTTTTCAACTAATTCCCTTTTCCTTGATTTTTACAAGATCTGATGTTTGTTCAAAAATTAAAACAGTCACGTTAAAATACAAATTATTCATTGAGTACAAAGCTTTTACAGACCAGGAGAAATCTAGCAGTTATTTCAATTTAACGAAAAGAGGGCTGGCCATATTTGCTCACAATGACTTTGATCCAGCCGCTGTGAATGACCTTGTTTGTAACGAGCCAACATTTTGAACCTTGTAAGGGGTGTGGCAAACATGGTTGACTCTGAGTGACGTCGTTACATCAAGTGTGTCTGAGATGTGACAGCAGATTGACATATTTCCAATTAAAACTTCTGACAGAATTTTATTAATCTTTGTTGCTTATAAACTACCTTTACCTTCAAATCTGGGAGTAAAATTAACGGAATGCCTCTCACTTTTACTTTTGGAAAAAATATATTTAATTCATGAGATTCTGTGAAAACCCAAAATATAGAATTTATGGGTGCGTATATGTCTTTAAAGAAAAATATAAATTCTAGCTTTAGTTAAAAATTTGGCCAGACATGTTAAGTATACAAATTGTATTCCGTTTCATTTTCTGCTCTTTTTAGCTATTTGATATATGCCTTCGGTAGCCTTATTCAACAGTAATTACTGTGAAAAATGTGTGACATAACTAACACTACGGTACTTACTTCAGTTACTTGGTAGATAACATTGAATCATGAATATAATTGTTTGCTCATTATTTTAATAGGGCCACTATCCCTATCCAGACCCCTCCAAGTGGACAGATGAAGAACTTGGTATACCCCCTGATGATGCTGAATAGATCATAGCCATGTAGTCAATTACTAAAAACAATTTGCAATAAATATTCAACAAATTTCAAGTTCGTCATTTGGACAGAGTGTATATACTTGAATAATGAGTATTTGTGTGTTGAATCGTTAACATTTATTGTAAGAGCAAGTTTCACTGAGATGTCTTCATTCTTCAAACAAATGGAAGTACAGTGGAAGAGTTTATTCCTGCAAAGTTCTCTAGTTTAAGCCAAGGGCTGCTATCTTACAAAGTTTGAGTGAAGTGCTGTATTATTGTCTAATAAATCTATTAGTTTGAAAATAATTTGTCTTTTCTGCATGGAACTTTGTGGCTTCATCAAGTGAAATGAAACGGACCTGTGACCTGGTGCTCTCTGAGCTAAGGGGCACAGGATGCCGATTTGTTGTGGACCACTTTGGGTGTCCTGATGTTGTGTAAATGTTTTGTCCTGTCTTGCTTGTTGCCGGCGTCATTTACGGTGGTTTGGTTTAAACAGTATATTTAGTTCGTAATTGAAATGAGGATTGACGAACAGGCAAAGCCTATATACACGTCGTTCCTTGTAATACAAATATATATGAGCGAATATAATTAATAAATACATGGTAGATGAGATTAGATGAGTAAAACTGTCGCCTATTCACCAGGTTACTTGATATAGGGATTCTGGGCAGTAACTGTTGATTATAACAATTTTGATCTTTTATATAGTGTACACGAGATTTAAAATCCTTGTGAGCGATGGATAAAGCCGTACATGCCGACGATGGTAGCTTCATTCGTGTCACGAGATAATGCAGCGTTATCGTATATCAGGGTATCCAGAGTAAAACCATTCAACAATATGGATATAAATCGTTGTCTGGATAACTGAAATAACTGGAAAGTCTTTATATAATGTTCAGTGTCTTCAACTGAAAACCCGCATTGACATTGTGGCGAAACAAAAAGATGGTGATCAAGCATGTGTGATCTCAAAGCACTACACTTAAGTCTTAGTTGAGACATAATAATTTTCAAATGGCGTTCACCAGCATAATAATATGTTGGCACAAGAAAATTGCCTTTCGATAATATCGCCTTAAATATATTGACCGATGAGGCATTTCTAATGTAAGTTGTTCCACAATGACACCGATGATGGAAAATATGAAGTTTGAAAACTCAATGTATTGCAGAAAGGGACCTGTAAATTGTCCGCATTTCGGAGTGCACAATGTGCCACGTCGGCAACAAATTGTGTCAGAAGGAACTTAAGAAAAGATGGCGTTTAGTTATTTACGGATTTTGTAAAAAAAAAAAAAGAGCCAGTCTATGACGTATGCGGCGTTATGACAATGGTATGTAGCCAGTTTCCTTGTAAATTAAATGATGGCTAGTCCCACGCGGACAGCCGAAAATAGTTCTTAGGGCATCGAGAATATTGGCTTGTTGTTTAGTACAGTTATCAATTATCACATCCCCGTAATCAAATAAAGGAAGAATAAAAGAACTGTACATAATTTCCAATGATTTTCTACTGACTAGTTTCCTATATTTAAAACTGGGAAAGCAATTTATCATAAGACTTAGTTTCTTTACTATGTATTTTATATGATTAATCCACTTACAGTTTGATTGCAAAAGATACCAAGATGTTTATGAACAGACATCTGTGAGATTCCCACATTTGATAGAAACAAATGATGCCTGAAACAATCAAAAACAAGGCTGGCCCTAACACAGACCCTTGTGGGACACCAGCAGTCACAAAGTTATAACTGGATGTGTATCTATCAATAACAACGCATTGTTTGCGTTTGCCAAGATAACTAGCAAACCAGTCCAAAGTTAATTGCTTTTGCCTATGGAGTGGAGTTTGTGGAGCAGTCCTCTATGCCACACTTTATCAACCGCTTTAGAAATATCACAGAAAACTGCCCTCACATCCCTACCACTGTCCATCCTTTCACAAATAAAATGGTAAATATCACGTAATTGATACACCGTACTGTCTCATGCAGCAATAAACCCAGACTGGTAAGCAGTAAGGATATTTGTCTGGGATTGGAAAAAGAGAATTTATTTATGGAGACACCTTTCAAAAACTTTGCATACGGCACTAGTTAAACTGGCCGATAATTGGAAGGGTCATTTTTATCACCCTTTTTGTAAATTGGTATGGCGTATGAAAGTTTCCAGACGCTAGCCACCGATCCAGAGTTTAGTGCCCTATCAAATAAAATTGTTCACGGTAGGGATAATTCGGTAGCTAACAGTTTAAGAGCACGATTAGTTATTTTATCTGGACCACATGCCTTGTGTATATTCAAACAAGATAATACTTCCAAAACGTCATTATTTGTAATCTTTATGTCTTCTACAAATGTGGGCAGAATAGGCAAATTTGGTAAGGAAGCCAAGCTATCATCTAATGTAGACTGCCAACACACCGCTCTCAGTGATTATGTTGGGACAAGAAGTTAATACTAATCGAGGTCATTTAGGGAGCTCGACGTTGCAGTTATACGGTTATACGGTGGTTTCCTTCACGGATTGGGCTGGCAAGCCGTCATATAATTAAAATAGCCTTGAGTCAGCT
>JAVFBZ010046868.1:0-10403 GCA_032466195.1 Katharina tunicata
CCAGCAGTTTCTCTCAAACGAGTTAAATGTTCAGGGGTCCCTGTAGATAGAACTGTTTTAATTGACCCTCTTTCCTACCCCCCTCAACCGGCTGTTGCTCCTACCATTTCTGAAAGATATGTCGAAGTAGTTAATGTTTCCCAAGTAGACGTGTGGTTACCCAAAAATACTAAGCTAGAGACAATTCAGGATTTTGATGAGGTAAAAGTAAACAAGTTAGTAGTAAATAGTGTAGGGTTGGAATCTGGAGAGGAACTGGGGGAGGATTGGATGAAGCAAAGAAGCTTCTGAAGAATATAAGGATATCTTTACTCCAGGGTTGGGAAACAAACACAGACAATTATACATCGTATAATTACAAAGGATGATATTCCTGTATCACTCCCACACAGGCGATTGCCACCTCATCAGATTAAGGCTGTAAGAGAACATCTACAATGTCTGCTTGACCAAGGTATCATTCGTCACAGTGCTTCTAGTTATGGAGCGCCCCCAGTTGTAGTTACCAAACAAAATGGAGAGCTACGCCCTTCCACGAATTGAGTAGTCCCTGGATTTACTGGCTGGAGCTCAGCAATTTTCAACGCTGGATTTAAAATCTGCATATAATCAGATTGAAGTGGAAGAAAGTGATAAGCCTAAAAGAACTTTCACAACTCCTTTTGGTCTCTACGAGTTTAATCGCATGCCTTTTGGGTTGAGCAATAGCCCTGCCTGCTTTCAACGATTGATGTCGCATATTTTTCGAGATGACCTGTTTGACAGATTATTTGTCTACCTGGATGATATTATCATATGGGCCTCCAACACCAAGGAACACTTGGAAAAACTGGAACTGGTTTTAAAAAAACTAAGACAACATGGCCTCAAGGTTGAACCAAGCAAATGTTCGTTGTTTCAAAAAGAAGTGGTCTATCTCGGGCATGTTGTATCTAAAGATGGGGTCTCCACTAATCCAGAGAAAATTAAGGCTGTAGTTGATTGGCCAGCTCTAAAAACTTTAAAGCAAGTTAGATCATTTTTGGGGTTCGCGTCATACTATCGACGGTTTGTCCAGAATTTTGCCAGCATTGCATTGCCATTGTACAACATCATTTGTAAATGTAACGAGAAGAACAAAAACAAGAAAATTCCAAGGAAGGTTGATATCACACACTTATGGGATTCCAATGGTCAACTGTCATTTGAAGAGCTGAAAAAACAACTCACCACTTCACCAATATTAGCCTTACCCGACTTTTCGAAGCCCTTTATGTTGGAGACTGATGCGAGCAACCATGGTTTAGGAGCAGTTCTCAGCCAATTACAAGATAGACACGTCAGGGTCATTGCATATGCATCCAGGGGTCTAAGGAAACCAGAAAGGCAACCAGGTTATTCCACAGCAAAAATTGAACTGTTAGCACTCAAATGGTCAGTTTGTGACAAATTCAGAGAATATTTACAGGGTGCTAAGTTTAAAGTTATCACAGACAGTAATCCACTCACATATGTCATGACAAAGAAAAAAACTCCAGCACTAGAACAAAGGTGGGTGAATGAATTGGCTGGTTTTCAGTTTACTTTTAAGTATCGTCCGAGCAAAGCAAACACCAATGCAGACGAACTATCGAGGCTACCAGAAGTATATGAAGCTGAAAATAATTCGGAAATCGTACAAGATTTAGATGACTAGGTAGCCTACAAATACATATGCAGCAAATTGCCTTACAGAATTTGATTAGTATAAATCAAATTACTGCCATAATGCTTCAGATAGGCAAGCCAGTTCTTTCCCAGCATGGACAGCAGAGGATATGAAGAAATATGAACAAGAGGATCCCCTAATAAACATGTTGCATCACTTGGGGCGACCTCCAAGTAAAACAGACAGAAGGAAAGAGTCAAAGCCAGCACAACTTCTTCTACAACAGTTTGACAAGATCGTGGAAAAGGAAGAGCTACTGTATCGGAGCTACACAAATCTGAGTGGTGAACGACGCCTTTGCCTTGTTCTGCCTCTTTATCTGCAAGACAAAGTCTTATATGAGTTACACGACTCCTGTGGACATCAGGGAAAAGAAAGAACAGAGCAGTTACTCTGGGAGCGCTGCTGGTTTCCAGAAATTGGCCAACGGGTTAAAGAGCATATTCAAAGTTGTGAAAGATGCGTCCGAGCTAAAGGTCCCTACCATCCAGTTAAATCAGAATTAGGATATTTACGATCAACTAGACCTATGGAACTCTTGGCTATTGATTTCACTCTCTTGGATAAGGCAAGCAATGGGATGGAGAATGTGCTTGTGATGACTGATTCCTTTTCAAAATTTTCAATAGCAGTGGCAACAAAAGATCAGAAATCACCCACAGTGGCTAAAATATTAGTAAAAGAATGGTTCCTCAAGTATGGTGTACCCAGTAGAACTCACAGCGACCAAGGAAAAACTTTTGACTCCGCGATAATAGCTGAACTTTGCAAAATGTATGGGATTAGAAAAAGTAGAACTCTTCCTTATAATCCTGCTGGAAATGGCCAATGTGAACGGTTCAATAGAACTTTGCACAATTTACTAAGAACTCTTCCTGCTACTAAAAAGTGCAGATGGCCAGAACATCTTTCCGAGCTATGCTACATCTACAATGCAACTCCGAACAGCAGTACAGGATTCTCGCCCCATTACCTAGTATTTGGGCGTGAGGCTACTCTTCCAGTTGATCGATTGCTTAGAATTGATGATGGCAACACAGCTGATTACTTTGACTCGGAGGAGGAAATGTACACGGATTGGGTCACCAGTCACCAATCTCGTCTGTGGGAGGCTCGAAAATTGGTTCAACGGCAACTTGATAACAAATCAGAGAAGAGGAAGAAACGTCATGATGGCAAAGTCAGGGATACGCCACTTAAGCCTGGTGCTCTTGTCTATACCCGAAATCATCCAAAGGAAAGATGTAAACTTACTGACAGATTCAGGGGAGAAATCTTTAAAATTCTGGAATTCAAGAAAGGAGTTTATACGATTGCATCAGCTGATGGTCATGGCAACCTCAAGTATGTTGGCCGAGCTGAAATTACCCCAGTTGAAACCAATAGGGCTACAGAACCCGATTTAAATACTAAAGACTCAAATCAACATACCCGACAACTGGAAGATAATTCAGATGCAGATGAGTTTGATATTCCTTTAGCTCACAGAAGAACAAAAAGAGTTAGGACAGGTTGTCATTCCAATCCAGATAAATTACCCAAATCTTTAGTCTTGTGACCCTTTTAATCTTCTCTTTGGGGGATCATTTTTGATAACACTTCTGTTTTGACAATCCTTAGATTCTGAACCATTTTGAACACTACCTAGATTTTGTGTCAATTTGTTTTTAGTCCTTTAGATTATGTCGTTTTTGATAGCACCTAGGGATTAGCAATACTTAGACTTTTGGATTAATTTTGATAGGACATAGATTTTCATATTGGACTTTTTTTTATTAAATGTAAGGTTTTGGTATTGATACTTGCATCATGAGTCATGATAGTCTTCAAGAAGGGGTGTGTGTGACAGTGGTGTGGGGTTTAGAGTTATTCCCCTTTTATAGTGGAACTCTTTGTCGCTTTGAGGTATTAATCTGTTGTTTTTATTCGCTTCGTTTGTCAACACGACTGATAACATTGGCCTTGGCAAATAGTTTTTCATACAATTAATACAGCCATTTGAGTTAGATGTGGCCATTTGGCATCAGAGGTCAGCCACTTGCTCAGATGCAGGTAATGAGCATATCAGGTCTACTTCCCTGGTCACTTTCCTACATAAGTTTTTAAGCTTATAACCTGAAAGTCACTGATTAATAAACCAAACCTACAGTATATGAAGTTTTTCATATTTATCCGCATCCTTGTCCCGTTCACGGTCACATATGTCTAGAACTTCATAAATTGTTTATAAACTAGAAAATGTCATACAACAATAAATGTCATACAACAATAAATGTCAAACTACATATGTTCAATACATATCAGAAACAATAAACAGCCATAAACTGCAGAAATAAGACAGAAATTATATCCGACTTATCTTAATGGTGCTAGTTATACATTAATTATTTAATTTCATCACTGGCGAAACTGCCAAAGTCTCAAAACAGAGTCTGTTCATTAAGTTTACATTCAGTGTTGTTGTAATCACGTGTCACGGTGACCAGGAGCCATGGCTTAAAATATAACACAATCGACGACCATGCCTGCAGTGTCTTGCAGCGAAAACCGCCCAAAACAATACTTTACACGTATTTTCCATACTTTAAAGTGTTACAATCGTTTTCTATAGCTATTCATACATAATACTGACAAAAGTTTATTAGTTACAAACTTTAAAACATTGCGAAAATATAGATTTCAACTGACCTGCATCATAGGCGACTATTGTGCAGCGAGCGTTCCAAGAAAAAGGGGGAATTCCACTGTGACGTCAGTCACATGTGCTTAAACTTTCTTTGGGGGTTGTTTAGAATATTCGATCTGTCACATTGGCATAAATACGCGCCATCTTGATTAGTACATCCTTCAGCTTTGTGCGCTACTTTCACGAAGATGTGTCAATTGCTGTCACATCTGGGTCAGGCTTTGGTGTACCGACGTTATTCCAAGTCAACGGTTATTATCCCCGCCCCATACAAGACTTGTTACATATAAGGTCATTCACCACAGCGGGACCGAAGGCAGTGTTGACACATTAATTATGATAACACAGGAACTACTATGGATTAACAACTTCTGAGTTTATTCGGACGGCGTTTCGGTGTTGCTTCTTACACCATTGACTTGATAACGGTATAAGAAGCAACACCGAAACGTCGTCCGACTAAACTCAGAAGTTGTTAATCCATAGTAATTCCTGTGTTATATTATATAACCAACTTCTAAATGCCACTTAAAGAAGTTAACATTAACTATGAGTGAAAATGGCCAGCCCACTTAACGTTTAATTTGAATTATGGCAGGATTATCTGACTGGCACTTTTTTTCTATTTTAACTGTTTTAATTTGTAAAGAAACTTGAAACAATGAAGCAATCAGCTTTTGATGAAAAACGCTTATTTTGTGTGCGTAACCGGCCGTATATATTTAGCTGTAATTCGTCCGACGACGACCACATAATTTATGGCAACCGAATATTACTACATAACATGCCATGAGGCTTCTTTATGACCAAGCCAGTTATATACACTGGCGAAGGTTTTAATCAAATGCACCTCGGATGTCAAATGTGGAATACTTATCAAAACGTGTAATGGATGCTTTGTGCGCATGAGCGAAACCGAACCGAAGCACTTCGCGGATTCATTCCAAAAAACCCCCAGATGAATCCAACTCTTTTCGTAACTTAAATACACTGAAATATAACGCTTTTTTCATCTTAAGCCTGCTAGAAGAAGGTCTACACGAGTTATTTCCGTTCCCCCAAAATGACCCGCTCTACATATTTGTATAAAACGGTCCTAGCTTGACCTGATTAATCGACCTATATGAAGAAATTATTATTATTATTATTACTATTTCACAGCCTGTGGGACAAACTGCCAATGTTGACAGATTCCATATTTTCCGATAATTTTACATTCAGAACATAATCTACTCCTCAACTAAATATTGTGCATCTAAAGCCACATGAAATTCGTTCAATTACCTTTATTTTCTTACATGTTCATTGTCCCTACGGCGGTAAATAGGCCTCCGGCGAACAAAATGTATCATTTTGATACATATTCAAACATCAATCACGGCATTCTAGTTCAACTTCCATTTATTGAGCCCTGGAACATGAGCATTCATAAGAGAAATCCAAACCTCCACCCCCATGTGTCACAGGACGATGTACGGTTTCAATGTTAGAAAATGATTTCCTGCAGTACTTTGAAGACTGGGAGTAATGTAAATAAAAGACAAGGGGATTTCACTCCAAAACAGAAAAGCGCCATGTTACTTAGTCAACAAACAGTCAGTAGATTAAAAATCACAGCTTTATTTGTTGTTGAACTTGTTAAGTTATTGTTGAGCAAAGGGGCCCCTTTTGTTTTAACATCTGTGTTTAACGAGGATCCCCTTGAACAGCAGTTTGGACACTGTAGACATATGGGAGGATCTCAAGAGAGTCTGGGTGCCCATGACATGAGACATTCCCTCAATAGACTTCGTGTCATGGGGTCAACGGCTTTGTCTTTGTCTGGTGGTAATACAAAGCATGTCGGCAATAATAAATCTGTGGTTAATACACTATTGCGTAAACGCGGGAAAAGAAAGTAAAAACAAGCGTAAACAGTTGTTCTTTATGTAGAATAAATCAGATTATTTAAGAGGAGTTTTTTTGTTTTATTATTCTTTTTATTTAATTGGAGTGTCTATTTCTATGTGGGAAAGTTGTCTGTTGTGATTGGGGGCAGGTACGAAAGGTTATTTCACTCATTACGACGGTGCCAGTATTATTGGAGGGGATACCACCCTATTCCCACATATAGATGATTTCAGAAGGCAGGATCGATTTCATCAAATGCAGGACGCTATTGAACTAGTTCTCTCATTAAAGTAGTTCAAGAGATCAATCTGCCTTCTGATGTAGTCAATCAGTGACTGTTGGGTGGTTTCCTCCACCAATATTACCACAATTATCAGTGAAATAACATTGAGTTGTGCAGTGCCCCCTAAGAATACCATTGACATAGGTTAGTTTAAATTATGGACCTTTTTCCACTATTTCAACCGTTCATAGCAGTTATTGATGAGTTTATTGATGAGTATAACAATGTAATTAACAGCCCATTGCCACATAACTACAGTGAGTAAGTTGTATTAAATCGAACACCAGTCCACTCTTAGAAATCAAATATATATATGTCTTAACAAAATATATATGTATTGAACGTACAGTTTACAAATATATATATAAAATACTGAATGACAATCATGTAAATACAAACAAAGTAAAAGATGGATAAGAGCTATTCATATGAAGTGAAGAGTATGAATTATCTTCGAAAATATATAAATGATGTCCAATATCAACATGATGTATACATGAAGCAGGAAGAGTAATTCATTCATATCATAGCAAGTGCATAATCACTGTCTTCACTAGATTTAGCCATTTTAGAATTACCAGTTCACATGAGAGTTTTATAGTATTACTAATTTACTACGCACTGAATATTAAATACAATGTAAATGTAAAGAATGTAATATTTACAAAAAGCACTGAAAGCCACTTTGACTTGCAAAGCATATCACAAGACATATGTGTGTATAAATGCTGTTCAAGCAAGTAAATAAATATAAAAGAAAAACTTTTAATAGCAGAAAGTTTGGTAAAAAGAACAGAACCGTTATACACAGCAAGGTGTATGATATAGTGTATCTATAGGTATTGTACATACAAATTAACTAAAAAAAAACAAACTTTAAATAATGCAGACTGATAAAGTTTTAACAGGGGGCAGATACATCATGAAGAGACCATCATTAATACAATCTAGGAGGCTTTAAACTTTTCCGAGGGCTTTTCGAAGTTTTCTTTACAATGACTTTCTTTTTAACCCATTTTGCTGTAGTAAATCCTCTTACAGTGAGGAACAAATTCAAAATTTTTTCACACAATGCCATCTTCTGGCAAAACCCTCGAACAGCAAGGCTCCACGCCCTCTTGACACGATCACCCTCTAGAACCATTTCTGTCAGAAAAGATTTTTGTAATGATTTGGGGCCAATATGTGACATGTCAACATGCTCTCTGACAGTACGCTCGGATGCAACGAAACAGTGAAAATTTTCCTCTTTTGCTAACTTCAACCCTCCCCTGTTAATTTTATTTGTCCGTGCCACATCCAAGGAAATATTCTCTTTCTCGTGGATCAACGGTAACAGTACACTCCTGTCCTCAACAGTTATATGTTTGGCTCACAATAGTGTGTTCAGCACATAACCACAGATATGGTACAATACCTCTCGGTCCTTTTCTGACAACTCTTCAGCGCACTTTAAAGAGTCCCTTTTGATTACTTCCATTTTCATCTTTAGAAGTTCATCTAAGCATTCCTCCAGAAATATCCTAAAAAACATGTTTATACAACTTGATTCTGTCATTTTAACTGTGTCTACCATGAAAGTGTTAAGTAAATTCTCATGTTATTGCATAGAGCATGGAAGTTTACCATAACATGCTCACGGTTCGGCCGAGGTGCTGATCCCACTTCCTCCAACAACATCACGAAATGACTTATACAGCCACTCTAATTGTGTAGTGTGTGCCTTAGTTGCCACAGCCATCTCGATCATTTTCTGTCCAATTCGTGATTGGGGGTTTAAATTCTCAACATCATATGAAATGTTATCTAAGGCACGGCTTATTAATTTTTACATCTCTTCCAATGTTGAGAGACGTGATGAACTTGGGTCAGATGCACTGCTCACATTCAGCCCAATGATGAGATTTCCAGCTGAAAGTATATATGGAAGCATACGTTATTTTTTGCTTTTTTAAATTTAAATTGTTCTTGCATTTTCATTATTTCTTTCTGTGTTTCAGTTTGGATATTTTTCTTTTACTTGGGGGAATAACTCGATATTGATCATTTGTACATTTGAAAACAGCGACTCTATAAGCCGTATAGGATAGGTTTTAAAGCTAAATCTCGTCAAATCTCTGGAAGTCTCGCGAGATCGTAATTCGAACGTGAACACAAGGACATGTGTTGTATCATATTTCATAAGTTCCATCGAAATCGGACTACATGGGGCCGAGTTCTTCGTTTTCTGATGACTGTTTTCGTTGTATCAACACCTGTCTGGGTGTTGATAAAGCGAAAACCGAAAACAGACTGCTAGGTTGAAGGTATAGGGGTATGTTAAACCTGCGATATAGTATTTGTGACAGTGTAAGACGTATATGATAGTACGAGGGGCTCCTTGGGGGGCTAATTCCTGTTTTCGAGCTCTGCAGTCTGTTTTCGGTTTTTGTTTGATCAACACCCAAGTTTTCCCCATTCCCCCGATGGTTCTACCAGGAAACCATGTAAGGTTCCCCAATAAACTCAGGGAAGGAAAGATACCTCCCTCCCCCCTCTATAATCCCCGGTCAGCCTCATCCAGAAATTTCCCTTTCTACCCACGGCTCTACCAGGAAACCCTATACGGTGCCCTCATACAGCCGGAGGAGGGAAAGATCCATATGTACGGCGAGAGCGCGTACCAAAAGGGCGGCCAACGCTTTCCAGTTGATTTGGGCAGCGGCACTGTTAGGTAAAGAGGCGTTAGTTCCTCGGCAGTGCTAAAGTAAAAAGTGACGCAAAAATACACGATGCCTCTACTGTTATTATATTATATATTGTATGTATATTGACATTTACTTATTCGCACGAAACTGAACATCATGGGCGGAGTTCTGATGCTGATACGTCAGGGACAGTGGTCAACGTAGGAGTCACCAAGGCCGAGTCAACAGCCACAGCAACTAAGCCACTTACTGCTGAGCCACTAACTACCAAGCTATACTAACTACCGAGCTATACTAACTACCGAGTCACTATAACTACCGAGTCACTATAACTACCGAGTCACTAAAGTTACCTAATCACCAACTACCGAATTACCAACTACCGAATCACCATGCAACAACTGAATCCTCAACTACCGAATCCCCAACTACCGTTGACCCTCTCTCTCGGCCTCTGGAAGTTTAAAGGTGGCGCCATTTTGGTCTCGTTTTCACTCCCACCACAAGTATGATGTTTTGGAGAGCTCACACTTAGTTGGCCTATAAGATGGAGAGCTATATGGTGGGTTCGACGTAGGCCTACTTACTTGACCCCAAAACAGGATCGACCAATGCGTGCCATGCTTTCCGCGAGCGCGGATAACTGGGAGGCTACCGAGGCGACAACAAGAGTAATGGCTTGGACGGCGGGGACCGTATCGGGTTGAAAAGTAACCGGACGGGAAGCTGGTCTTCCGTGTATGTTTTGATGGTTATCGGCAAAAGTTAGGATTTCTCAAGCCATATGTTAATGTTTGAATCCTGTCATCTCTCCGGCTTGTAGACCCCGGATATAGAGAATCGTGCCTTTCCTAGGTGCCTTTCCTTTTTCAAATTTGTGTGTGACTTCAATAGGCCTTTTTCACGGAAGGGGTGGCGCTGCGAACGTATATAACGTGAGGCTATACTTGTGTAAAATAGTCACTGACTTAGTCACAACAAACTACATTTTAACCACAGCTGTGACGCCAGTCTATTGTTCCAAGTGTGGATTATTTTTCACGAATTTTACAGTTCTGGATATTTAGACTGCACCGGAATACCATTTAAACTCTCACGCAACTATTGTTCGTGCCTCATGGATTATTTTCAACGAATCTACAGTTGCTCGTGCTTTCTCCACTACAGAAT
>JAVFBZ010046879.1:0-10403 GCA_032466195.1 Katharina tunicata
TAACAACATGACTAATAACGGATGGTGCAAGCAAATTATAACAATATATACAAAGGAAAATCTAAAGTATGTTACATGTACTTTTACAGGATGTTTTAAAAAGTGATAATCTACTAAAAACGTCTATGTCTTGCTCATAGTTTAAAACGTTAAAATTGTTCTGTACACTAACACAGTAACTATTGCTTCTAATATTGATTCGACTAGATTCGAGATAAAACACATTTTGCTGGCAAGATATTCTGACAGGAGCATAAATAGACATTTGAGATTAAAGATATGGAAAGTCAATATAAGAGTTGACAATTTTGTTTAAAAATACAAAATCAAAATAAGCTCGTCTACACCGCAGTGTAGGTAATCTGAACTTGCTACAAATATTTACATAATCACTGCTCTGATAAGGAGTGCAGGTCTTATAACATCAAAATTTAAAAAAAAAATTGTTAGACTGAGTCGATTCTGCTACATATGTTTTTTTGTTTAGGAGACCATATTGTGGAGCAATATTAAAGTTTACTACGTACAAGTGATATATACAATGAACGTATTACTGAAATGTTTGTAAAAGTTCTTCTCAAGAACCCAAGCATCCTGTTACTCTTGGAAACTATTCTGTCTACATGTTTATTGAATGTACAGTTGTTCGGCAATACGACACCAAGATCTTTTACCTCATCTACTCTCTGTAGATCTTGAGTTCCTACTTTATAGCTAAAATCAGTTTTTTTCTTCATATTAGTAAAATGAATATGTACACATTTGGATATATTTATATTTAAATTTAATTTCCAATTATAACACCAATTATATACATTGTTCATGTCATCTTGTAGGTTTATACAGTCGTTAGGAGTTGTTATAGTTTTAAAGATTGTATTGTCATCAGCAAATCCTCGTCCTGTATGCCCTACATGTAAGTATGGCTACATGTATATTTGCTCCAGACATACTGCCCTAGCTTATCTAGAGGGCTAACTTAATATGTTGAAATGTTTAATAATTAAAAGCAGGTAAATCTGTAAACCAACAGCAGTAAGCACACTGACAGTTTTTTCTACAGTATTGACTTTGTCCTTGGCCGTGTCATATACAATTTGCACTTGGATATATTTATGTTTAAGACCATCACAAGACACCAGTGGGTCTAAGACTTCTTGATTTTATCTATTAAAAGGTAAACTAAGTCCGTACAACTGTCTTACAGTCGAATTTCCTCTCGCCAAGATCATTCCATTTACTACGGTATTTGCTTTACATGCGGTTTCAAAATTACAAATTTCAAATTACACCTTCAGTAAATAGTTGTCAATGAGTGCAAAAGATAAGTTAGAATTCAGCTTGTCTCCGGAGAACATAAACAAGCCCGTAAGATTAACTTGTCAAGAGACTGATAACATACATGTATATAAACATTTCTTTCCCTTCTGACACAAATCATTTCTTTATATGCATAAATCTGGCGTGTTTTATCGCATCACTTTCATATAAATAAATTTAAGTATTTATCTTAAAAATTTTACTTCAGCTGTTTAAATGGTCAGAATTGCAAATATTAAAATATAAATCATTGAATTCGACACCCAGAGATTACTTAAATTGAGGTTTAAATTTAAGGAAATAATTGATTGATTTATTTAATTGATTGGTGTTCAGCGTCGTAGTCAAGAGTATTTCACTTATATGACGACTATGCGTTGCAGGTGTATGCTTGGACACCTGCAAGAAAAATTGTACAAAACACCCGTTGTGTACCTAAGGTCAGCAGGATGATTCAACCCAGGTACACTGAAGGGGTCAGCACTCCAGCCCTCAACCAACTCTGTCACGGCGCGGCCTCGCAAAATAGTTGGGTGTTATTTGGGTGTAATTATATGCATCATATTTTGATTCCATCAAATAGAAAACAGCCAAATGAGTTATTCTTTCAATAGTCGTTTCCATATTTGTATTTGTAACGTATACTGTTATAACTTCATTGCAGACACAATGCTGTGTAAAAAAAGGTAAGCTTTTTTCAAACCATCAGCATAGGTTAACATCCGGTAAAGATTTCGTATATCTGCTCAATGTCTTGCATATTTACCTCTTGTGCGAATAAATTATTGTGGACATCCTAGACAAGCGAAAATTAAAATGGATATTGCTACTCCATTCAGTGACAGAGAAGGTGAAACGTCTGAATGGACGCTGGACCGTGTTCATGAAAACGGCGTTGCTCTGTGAACCATTACCAAGGAGCCTGCGTCCCCTGGAACGTTTCAAGGTTTATGAAACACTAACACATTCCAATAGAAGCTATCTATATCACTTTTGGTACAACTAACTATGACATGAGCTGCATCAATTCTCTGTTAATATTTTTATACGTAAAAGGGAATAAATATGAATGTGAAAATAAAGAGGACCGTGTTCTGATATAGGCAATATCAATGACCATTGACTACAACTACAGCTGGCAACAAAAGAAAGTTTGTTATCGAAGTAATATCAAATCGATGGAAAAGAAAACGTTTGTTCACTGAAAAGGCTTCGCACAAATGATCGCTCAGAAGAATATTGATTGAATATTGGTGTTTCTCCCACCTATGTTTACACACGAGAGCTACTGTCGAAATAAATAATAAACGCTGACAGTTTTACCACGTGAAGTGGCTCTAAAGCATTGATGACAATATTCGTAACTGTAAAGGGAGTCCTAGTTAGAAAATTTGAGACGGATTCGTAGACAGTGGTCTAGGGTACATGGATAGTGTCTTTCTATACCGTGTGTTCCTAAATACCCAAACAAAATACCTAACCAACATTACTGTTCAGAGAGGACTATAAAGTCGTGTTTTACCCAATCTCATATTCGAATCCATTTTTAAGGTTAAGTATCACCTTTTATAAAAGTTTAACTGACACCAGAATATAGATACAGTTTGGTACATGTAACATCAAATAGACGCAAGTCAGTTCTAACAATGCCGGAATAAGAATAAATACATTAATGCAATATGGACGTTATCCTGCAAGACCCGAAAAATATTAGTTTCCGATAATCAGGACTTTTATAGTAATATCTTATACTATCGTACTATCTGTGGTTATTTCGTAATAGGTTTATTGGTGTCTAGACGAGACAAAGTTTGAATCCATGTCTACCATGTTTCATACTAAAGTGCTACTTACCGGATTAATTGATGCGGAGAATGTGTGTGTAACAACAATATGTTGTCGTTAGAGTCACAGTCATGTCTTAAAATGTGTATTTTGATACATCGGAGTACCGCCTACAGTGTATCTCAATCCATTTCCATGTCAAACCATAAAGCTGCTATCCCTTGTTAACGAGGTCTTCTGTCTTTCCTTTGAAGCAACTGTCACATTTAGAGCGATGTATCGTTTATCAATAAGAAAATGTTGTGCTTGCAATGAATGTTTTATGCAGTTATCCAGTTACTAGTAGTTGTAATGAGTTTGTTGGCAGAAACCAAATGGAAGATTTTGCAATATGAGTATTCCTTAAAACTAACTTAAAATGATTTTGATTTTCTAAACTACAGAGCAGTATTTTGTGACTTCTAGGGAAATGTATATATAAGAAGAGATAAGCGTTTTGCTTTTTTCGTTACCAATATCTGTGTGAAATGTCAAACACCGTTATTAATGAAACATGGAACCAATTAATAATTGGTACTAATATCAATTTAATCATTCAATCATCACTTTGGTAAATCTACCACTGTCAGCCATTTGTCCCCTCTCAATTCTGAAGTTCGTTCTTGTGCTGAGAAGATCCTCTAATCTGCTTAACTTCACCTTTGAAGTAATTCTACAAACTTTTTTTGTCTTTTATATCATATGCTTTGGATTATTTGTAGACGGAATATCGAACAAAAAGGTTTTCCCATTTTGCGCGCTTAAAGAACCAGGAAAATATCTGTTTGAATTATAGAGTAGGTATTGTTGCCAACCGTGGAGCCTCTCATTACGGAATTAGCTAAGTGATCCAATTTACATAGTAGTCTCCTTTGGCGAGACTTCTTCACCTTTATGAGATACAATCGCATTGATAATTCTGACTCTCAACTAAACGTAACATGGCACAATAACCGCCAGACGCATGGCGACGAGAAAATAACAGCTGCTTATAGAGCCGGGAATTGATAAATACATTCCTGTCATGGTTAAACTACTCGTGAATAATTCATGAGTTTGTGAATTGTTTTGTTCCTCAGAAGACGATTTTCCAAGTATCTCTTTTTGAACGTTAATTACAACCAAAGAGAGATCAGGAATTGTTCAAATGTGGCGTAGAAATCGAAACTAATGTGTTGTAAGCAAACATCCGTATGCAAAACACACTGTAATATTGGAGGTAATGATACAGCTAAGCATCACCCAAAACCTGAGTCGTAATACTCAAACACTAGTTTTTCACTGTAAGAATGACGGATTACTTAAATATTTAAACGTAATGTAATCTAGCTGTGCTTCATTTTACAAAAATTAAGATTGGTTTATAGAATTAGACCCAGATACCCCAAACGCCACCAAAATGAGGATCTGTTTGATGTAGACAAGGTGGAGTATCGCTCCTTGAGTAAATTAAAATATATAAATTCGGAGGAAAGGCGACACAGAACAGCCAGAAATTCCTGCATTTCATGACCTATACCCTATATATATATATAAATGAATACATACTAAGCATGCAATCCGAGGATGTGGTATCTGTATGCAGACCCAAACCTCTCATTGAATACATTCCGTTGGGGATCAAATGTCTGTGGAAAAAGAACAACAAGGAATAATTCCTTCTCCCTCCTACCTAACTGAAAGTTAAAAAAGGGATTAATTTCCGATGCGACCGAATGGTGGTCTATTTGACAACAATATAGTGGACGTTCAAACATGGAGCTTCGCTATGCAAAACCGCTTGGCATGGGGCACAAATGTACCTTAAGGACGAGGACTAATTGTTGACAAAGTGAGTACAGACAGGCAGATGGACGGGCACACAAATAAACATAACTGTGTAGAAGTATAATGCATAATTAATCTACTTGTAAAGTTTCAAAACGACTGCATGTAGATAAATACTTGTCAAGAGACTGATAACATACATGTATATAAACATTTCTTTCCCTTCTGACACAAATCATTTCTTTATATGCATAAATCTGGCGTGTTTTATCGCATCACTTTCATATAAATAAATTTAAGTATTTATCTTAAAAATTTTACTTCAGCTGTTTAAATGGTCAGAATTGCAAATATTAAAATATAAATCATTGAATTCGACACCCAGAGATTACTTAAATTGAGGTTTAAATTTAAGGAAATAATTGATTGATTTATTTAATTGATTGGTGTTCAGCGTCGTAGTCAAGAGTATTTCACTTATATGACGACTATGCGTTGCAGGTGTATGCTTGGACACCTGCAAGAAAAATTGTACAAAACACCCGTTGTGTACCTAAGGTCAGCAGGATGATTCAACCCAGGTACACTGAAGGGGTCAGCACTCCAGCCCTCAACCAACTCTGTCACGGCGCGGCCTCGCAAAATAGTTGGGTGTTATTTGGGTGTAATTATATGCATCATATTTTGATTCCATCAAATAGAAAACAGCCAAATGAGTTATTCTTTCAATAGTCGTTTCCATATTTGTATTTGTAACGTATACTGTTATAACTTCATTGCAGACACAATGCTGTGTAAAAAAAGGTAAGCTTTTTTCAAACCATCAGCATAGGTTAACATCCGGTAAAGATTTCGTATATCTGCTCAATGTCTTGCATATTTACCTCTTGTGCGAATAAATTATTGTGGACATCCTAGACAAGCGAAAATTAAAATGGATATTGCTACTCCATTCAGTGACAGAGAAGGTGAAACGTCTGAATGGACGCTGGACCGTGTTCATGAAAACGGCGTTGCTCTGTGAACCATTACCAAGGAGCCTGCGTCCCCTGGAACGTTTCAAGGTTTATGAAACACTAACACATTCCAATAGAAGCTATCTATATCACTTTTGGTACAACTAACTATGACATGAGCTGCATCAATTCTCTGTTAATATTTTTATACGTAAAAGGGAATAAATATGAATGTGAAAATAAAGAGGACCGTGTTCTGATATAGGCAATATCAATGACCATTGACTACAACTACAGCTGGCAACAAAAGAAAGTTTGTTATCGAAGTAATATCAAATCGATGGAAAAGAAAACGTTTGTTCACTGAAAAGGCTTCGCACAAATGATCGCTCAGAAGAATATTGATTGAATATTGGTGTTTCTCCCACCTATGTTTACACACGAGAGCTACTGTCGAAATAAATAATAAACGCTGACAGTTTTACCACGTGAAGTGGCTCTAAAGCATTGATGACAATATTCGTAACTGTAAAGGGAGTCCTAGTTAGAAAATTTGAGACGGATTCGTAGACAGTGGTCTAGGGTACATGGATAGTGTCTTTCTATACCGTGTGTTCCTAAATACCCAAACAAAATACCTAACCAACATTACTGTTCAGAGAGGACTATAAAGTCGTGTTTTACCCAATCTCATATTCGAATCCATTTTTAAGGTTAAGTATCACCTTTTATAAAAGTTTAACTGACACCAGAATATAGATACAGTTTGGTACATGTAACATCAAATAGACGCAAGTCAGTTCTAACAATGCCGGAATAAGAATAAATACATTAATGCAATATGGACGTTATCCTGCAAGACCCGAAAAATATTAGTTTCCGATAATCAGGACTTTTATAGTAATATCTTATACTATCGTACTATCTGTGGTTATTTCGTAATAGGTTTATTGGTGTCTAGACGAGACAAAGTTTGAATCCATGTCTACCATGTTTCATACTAAAGTGCTACTTACCGGATTAATTGATGCGGAGAATGTGTGTGTAACAACAATATGTTGTCGTTAGAGTCACAGTCATGTCTTAAAATGTGTATTTTGATACATCGGAGTACCGCCTACAGTGTATCTCAATCCATTTCCATGTCAAACCATAAAGCTGCTATCCCTTGTTAACGAGGTCTTCTGTCTTTCCTTTGAAGCAACTGTCACATTTAGAGCGATGTATCGTTTATCAATAAGAAAATGTTGTGCTTGCAATGAATGTTTTATGCAGTTATCCAGTTACTAGTAGTTGTAATGAGTTTGTTGGCAGAAACCAAATGGAAGATTTTGCAATATGAGTATTCCTTAAAACTAACTTAAAATGATTTTGATTTTCTAAACTACAGAGCAGTATTTTGTGACTTCTAGGGAAATGTATATATAAGAAGAGATAAGCGTTTTGCTTTTTTCGTTACCAATATCTGTGTGAAATGTCAAACACCGTTATTAATGAAACATGGAACCAATTAATAATTGGTACTAATATCAATTTAATCATTCAATCATCACTTTGGTAAATCTACCACTGTCAGCCATTTGTCCCCTCTCAATTCTGAAGTTCGTTCTTGTGCTGAGAAGATCCTCTAATCTGCTTAACTTCACCTTTGAAGTAATTCTACAAACTTTTTTTGTCTTTTATATCATATGCTTTGGATTATTTGTAGACGGAATATCGAACAAAAAGGTTTTCCCATTTTGCGCGCTTAAAGAACCAGGAAAATATCTGTTTGAATTATAGAGTAGGTATTGTTGCCAACCGTGGAGCCTCTCATTACGGAATTAGCTAAGTGATCCAATTTACATAGTAGTCTCCTTTGGCGAGACTTCTTCACCTTTATGAGATACAATCGCATTGATAATTCTGACTCTCAACTAAACGTAACATGGCACAATAACCGCCAGACGCATGGCGACGAGAAAATAACAGCTGCTTATAGAGCCGGGAATTGATAAATACATTCCTGTCATGGTTAAACTACTCGTGAATAATTCATGAGTTTGTGAATTGTTTTGTTCCTCAGAAGACGATTTTCCAAGTATCTCTTTTTGAACGTTAATTACAACCAAAGAGAGATCAGGAATTGTTCAAATGTGGCGTAGAAATCGAAACTAATGTGTTGTAAGCAAACATCCGTATGCAAAACACACTGTAATATTGGAGGTAATGATACAGCTAAGCATCACCCAAAACCTGAGTCGTAATACTCAAACACTAGTTTTTCACTGTAAGAATGACGGATTACTTAAATATTTAAACGTAATGTAATCTAGCTGTGCTTCATTTTACAAAAATTAAGATTGGTTTATAGAATTAGACCCAGATACCCCAAACGCCACCAAAATGAGGATCTGTTTGATGTAGACAAGGTGGAGTATCGCTCCTTGAGTAAATTAAAATATATAAATTCGGAGGAAAGGCGACACAGAACAGCCAGAAATTCCTGCATTTCATGACCTATACCCTATATATATATATAAATGAATACATACTAAGCATGCAATCCGAGGATGTGGTATCTGTATGCAGACCCAAACCTCTCATTGAATACATTCCGTTGGGGATCAAATGTCTGTGGAAAAAGAACAACAAGGAATAATTCCTTCTCCCTCCTACCTAACTGAAAGTTAAAAAAGGGATTAATTTCCGATGCGACCGAATGGTGGTCTATTTGACAACAATATAGTGGACGTTCAAACATGGAGCTTCGCTATGCAAAACCGCTTGGCATGGGGCACAAATGTACCTTAAGGACGAGGACTAATTGTTGACAAAGTGAGTACAGACAGGCAGATGGACGGGCACACAAATAAACATAACTGTGTAGAAGTATAATGCATAATTAATCTACTTGTAAAGTTTCAAAACGACTGCATGTAGATAAATACTTAAAGGAATAATATATTATATATATTAACTGTTCGAGCAAGGGGACATGAGTGTGCTATCGAAGCTCATTTTCGACAGGCTTTTGATTGTTCACCAAATAGAGAGATGTGTGTAATTGCATAAGTAATGGATAATAGGTTACAATACACAGAGTGAGCTCTAAATTGTCTCGCATACAACAATGGCTTCATACTAATAGACTCTCTCTTAATTTTAAGAAAACTAAATTAATGTTTGTAAAACTGTTTCGTCCCTTTATAATGATCGCCCACCTGTATATCTCAATAACGTTCCAATATGTCCCATTGATGATTTTACATTCTTAAGTATCGTTTTCAAACATTATTGTACGTGGACTAAGCACATTGATTATAATTGTAGTTAAGTCTAACAAAACATTGGCATAATTAAATATATACGAAACAGCCAAAGCAAGAAAACTCTCTTCATCCTCTACTACTCACTTATCAACCCTTATCTATCATACGCAAATCCTCTGGGGTAACACAGACCAGCCGTTTTCAAACGCTTTTCTTACTAAAAAAATTTCTCTTCGCCTAATTACATTCTCTGAGGAAATTCAACATACTTAGCCTATTTTCCAAGACCTGAAAACCTTGAATATCTTCAAACTGACTGTGTTTTTGTCTCTCAATGTTTTTCATAAATATATGTATACACCCTATACTTTCCTGTTAATTTACGGAATTATTTTTGCCACTATCGCATGTTCATAATTATCCAACAAGAAACAACTATGTTCATCTTAAAATTTCCCTTTGTTCTGCAAACCTTTCTCACCACACTCTAGGAACAATTGGTGCTCAGGAGTAGGAATTACTTCCAACCATAATCTAAGAACTAGCATTAGCTTCTTTGTTCAAAACGCCTTAAAATACTGTTTACTTATAACATAGATCTAATATATATAATTATCTCCGTCTCTTTTCGCCTATATATTCGTATATATGTTCATTCCTGTATATATTTTTGTATAATAAATGTGGAGAATATTTGTATGCATGTATATATATACAACATTTTCACCACATTTATGTTTAAAAATGTATGCTGTGCATGTGTGTGTATATGTATTCATAGGTATGTGTATATGTGTGTGGATATATATGTATATAACATTCAGCGCACTTCATAGAGCCAAACATATACCACAAGACCACAGCACCTCGACAGTTCTGGGATAAAACAAGCCTTTAACACCATTTTCTATCCAAAACACTGATTTTTGTTCATTCCCCTGTGTATTATATATGCTTTATTTGGTGAATACATAATCTATCTAATTTGCTTGAGAGGTAATTGCGGTAACGGACGGATAAGGCCACAACACTACTAGTTGGTGTACATAATATACCAAGGGCTTAAACCCGAACTGCAGATGAGTAACGGTCAATTATTGTTAATATTATTATCTCTGTTAAATGTAGACTACAGTGTTATCCGAACACATCACCACGGCTGTTAAGTAGCCCAGCCATAATGCCACGACTCGCAGTAGATACGATAAATGATGAAGATACGAAAACGAAATTCTCGCATGCGTTTATTATCATCTTTGAGACATTAACTGTCAAAGTCAAGCCC
>JAVFBZ010046890.1:0-10403 GCA_032466195.1 Katharina tunicata
TTGAGCTCACACTCGTTAGCAAACAGGGTCCAGCTTCCGTCGGCATTCTGGGCACATTGTGGCATCAGTATTTTAGGTCAGGCCACTTCTTCACAGGGCGAGGTCAAACCAACGGCTAAGGGATACAAGTTATAAAGGAAACAATTTGCACAATGTTGGTGGTGTCTAATATGACATATTTTCCTAAAATTGAGTAGTTCGCCGAGCAATAACTAAAGAGAACAATTGATATTGGTGAAAGCCGGTACATGTTTTCTTAAGATGGTGTTGTGTCCCGCCTATTACGATTAGGTTGTACCGAGAATGAATATTAAGAGTATTGATGTAAAATAAATCAACTTCTTGTAACTAAAATGTACTCTCTTTCTTTTAGCACAAATTGTCCTATTTCATGTTGTGAATATATTTTAAAAAAATTGCAGACTGATGGAATTAAAACGATTTGTCTTAGTGTTTACGAAAGCCGATATAAGAGAGTAGGTTTATCGACATTTGCAAAAAGGGGTAGTAAAAATGTACAGTTTAAAAAACAATCCCATAATCCAATAGGTGTGTTCAATTCCAACCGCTTTATATACATGATGTACGTTTTTACCATTTCAATTTTAGAGCATCAACTAAAATAAAAGCATCAACAGAGCCGTTTCAGTTGTCTGTTTTTTTTAGTTTCACAAGTTTGTCCTGTGCATATGAATATAGACTGATGAGATTTCTCACATTGAAAACCACTTAGGTGGCGTACAAAAACCGTAACAACCAGAATTGTTATTTTTGTGTAACATCAGCTATGTGAGCGATATGTCTCTGAGGCTTTATGGAACAGCTTCCAGATTTTCAGTTTAGCTTTATTAATCCACATAAGTTTAGAATCGGACAGTGTTGAAGAGCAATACTTATTTTGACTAACTATGTATGGTGCAAAAATATAGAGACCATGTTTTTGACGAAAATATATTGAAGGGAAGAAGTTAATTTGTGAGAGCCAATTTAAAGTACAAAGTATTATTTTCTAAATTCACTGACGACTCCCGCTAATAGAAGGATAACAGCTCAGTATTTCACCGTGAAGTTGAGGTGTGTTAGAACAGCAGACGAGGATCCGTCAGAAAACTTCCGTTATATAGCGAAATAGAAGGGATATGAAAGTTTATTACTCTCCTGGTGGATCATTAACTAACAGAGGCGGTTTTCAGACGTGCAGCAATTTAAATTCCTTATTATATTTATAGACAGCAGTCACAATAAAACTATTAAAGACTTTTCGTGGTGTATACACATTTATAAAGTAGGCCGATATATGTTATCATACGTGGGTCTAATATTTTTGTTCTCTGAATTGCCGTCTAAACAGTTTCATAGCGACACATGTTTGAGATATTGAAAAGTAAAGAGGATCCTTAAAACCTATCAACTATTATCTAATGCCATAAACACATCACACACACAAGATGGTCTGTAAATCATCGTGCTATGTGCAGTGTTTCCAAAATAATAAATGTTCACGATGTTAATGCTTCCCTCCATAAGCATTTTCCGTTCCTGCAATAACGTCAACCATCTGCTTGATAAATTATCATTTTATTGCGTCATACATTACATAATTGTGCATTTATTTTCTCTCAGAAATATGGTAAGTATATGGAGTGGTTCATCTGTTGAAGTTGAAATGTAGTTTAAGTGTTCACATACAGCCTCTTAACTTCTTTTCATTTGACAAAATTTAATATATATATGCTGGGAAATTTCTCAAATTCACTCGACATCGCAGACAGTTTGACAACAACAACGTCATCATGAATTCCGCAATTATCTTTTTTGCTTGTGCCGTTGGTAAGTCCCTTAAAATATCATCTTATGATTTTGTAAACTGTATGATTTTGGCTAAGTCTTTCTGCTGAAGTTACTTACACCGTAAATTAAACGTTTGCTAACGTTGGTCATCAGAGCTTGACATTTGAATGAGTCCAATTTGTACAAGTCAAATTCATTTTCAGGTAAACGTAAAATTTATCTGATTCTTCTCCTGGCGATCTAAGTAAGATGCTAATAAAAACGTAAAGTTCAGTGTGAGCGCAATGTAATATCGTGTGTCTTCAGACATGGACGCAAAAATGGTAATCTTGTGCCAATATTAAATGAAACCAACATAATAATAAATTATATCAAACCTATCGAAAAAAAGATATGATTCTAAACTAATGCTGTGTATGTTGCATGACTTAACTTGATTTACACAAGAAACGCTGTTCTATATATATTCTTGTATACATGTAGAGAAAGAAAAATTTAATTAATAATAGGATCAAATTCAATGGCCTTTTCTGCCTTATTCATTGCTTTTACATACAGTTTTGAATAACTAAAATTGATTTAACTGCATAGCTCATTGCGTAAATTTATCTAGAAAATTATTTAGGACGTCTTACCGTTTGATTTTTTTAATTTGCCGCTTGAAATGGGGATATCTTTTCGAAAGCTTTAATATAAGTTTGTCATGAACAAAGAGTTTTTTTCCTAGTTCACCTTCTAAATTGGTTCCAAAACATCTAAATGTTCGACCTTAACATTCGTTTGGTTATAATATAGTCAGTATAATGCTTGCAGTCCTGTTTTAATTATACGTTGACAGCACTATTCCAGTTTAGTTCGGCCTCGCCGTGTGGAGAAGTGGACTGCCCTAAAATACTGATGCCACAATGTGCCCAGAATGCCGACGGAAGCTGGACCCTGTTTGCTAACGAGTGTGAGCTCAATAGCTGTGGGTAAGTAAACCATAATCACACAAATGTGTAGAGATTAATGCTAAGTCGTTCTTTAATTATAGAACCGAGATGAATGCAGACGGAAGGGAAAATTCGATATTTTGTAGACGGTATCCGTTCTGAAAATATTAATACAAGAATGTTCTGTTTATGGATAACAATTTACGATTCTAAAGGAATGTAGATACTACAGTTTCATAAATTACTAAAATATTAATATAATGTTCAAGGGATTCAACTAAAACCATAATGAACTAAGCGACTCTGAATAGGTGATACACAGTTGTTACTGTATGTTATGTGCTTTCGGAGGCTGTGTCCGTCGTCTGAAATTTGTGTGTGCAAAGATGTCTTTATTTATCTTCTGAAGTCCATTCATAAGAAGAATATACTACCATGCACCTTGATGAATTACATTGAATTGAAGGCGTAGACGCCCCTTAAATCGTTTGATGTGAAGTAGCAGACAAGATAAACTGTACTGTAATAGCAACGTTCTGTATAGTCTGTCTGTGACAAGTTGACAAAAGTAGTCGCCATCTCCTTTTGGGCTGACTGACCGTGGAAATAGAGAAATAACCTGACAAACGGCGTAAAACCCCCATCAGCCATGCAAACAAATCTAATAATATCCCTGGGTTTATTCCTAATTTTAGTATTTTGTAACTTTACCTCACGCATGCTTATTGTTTCTCTGTTTTAGTGGCGCCGCCGCATTCACCGCTAGCTGTTACAATCCCGTCAACTCGGTTGCCGAATGTTCATGTTAAAAAGGAATTAAGTGTTTCTATAACGTCGGAAGTTTATCAAGGCTCTATGCAAATAAAACGTTGAGAGGAAAATACCCCAAAAACGTTTAGTTCTAAGTGTTTTCAATTTGTGTTATCTCTATCTCATATGGTTGGGAAATAAGATATGCTTAGGTATTCCTCCCTATAGTGTCGGAAATCTGATTTGATTTAATTGGAGCTACAAACCTGCACGGAGGTCCACTGCTTCTGTAGATATACTATACACATTCCATATTCAAAACTTAAATCACTCGTTTCAATAACTGCTCTAACAATGACAAATTACCCAGGCTGCACTGCCGTCTCTTAAGATAGGTAAACAGATAATGTTCAAGGGGAGACAACTCTGATAGCATTACCCATGTGAATTAGAAGTTTGATCCCTTTGTCGTTTAAAACGATAAACTATGTCTAGTTAGCTAAACGTTCGCGTATGTCGTTTAAATTGCAAACAGAAAGCAGCGAGTAAATCTTGTAAAAGATTATAAAATCCGCCTTTGTGATCACCGAAGACACGGAGAACAACTGTCTGTCATACTTGAATTGCAAGTTAAATTTTATGAAACCCATAATTAAAATGTCTCTGAGTGCTGTGTATGTGCAACTTACTGTAGCACAAGTAATTGTTTAGTGACTCTAAAGACGAAAGAAATATTATTTACAATCATGTGCTATTAAGATAATTTAAAATATGTAACATTTAATATGTTCTCTCGTCCAAATACACTAAGAGTTTAAAATCGTGGTAATGGTTCCTCCATTCGGATATTGAAGCTTTATAAAAAAAAATGCTTAAGCTAGCACTGATACAGGGCTTTTAATCAACCTGTTTTTTATGAACCAGCGGCTAATGAACAGTTTTTGCAAGGCAATTCATGATCAACTTTAGGTCTACAATGCAGCCCATATACTGATCAGCATTTTTTTTAATTATGTATTCTTTATGTATAGGTCAAACTTCAGGATTCTTTTTTTTTTATATTTTAACTATAAATCAAACCGATTGACTGATAAACGGCACAGGGAATAAACTAATTCCTAATATTTTAATCAGTTTGAGTATTAAATAAAGTGTACATTTTGTTAAGTGCAATGAATGGGAAACAGAGGCGGAATCGCATATCGGTCATTCAGTCCAGGACCGAATCGCCTTATGACACTTTGAGATAAAGATCATACAACTGATACTCATTAGTGAGTATCACTTAAGTTGCAAGTTAGTCAGTTGATCGATACCGCTATACGCACATCAGACAATAACTAACGATATTAGACCAAATATGTCCTTGTTCCTTGTTCGGAGTTTTTTATTCTATGACAGACCAAATATACCTGGGGGCGTTAATGGCGATTATGACGTGATGCGAAGCTAATGAGCAAGTGATTTGATCTAAGGACAAAGATCATTAGTGATAACCTACGCACATTTAATAATTACCGGCTGGGAGAAAACCCTGTGATAAGCCAATTCTTGTTATTAGTCAGTACAACAATGTGAGCTTACGGCGTAGGAAAAAATACCATGGACCACACAGAATATGTCATATAATTCCAATCCCAGCTGTCTCCAGTACAATCTACACTTCGTAACATGTTTAGAACGACGCGGATGTTGCAGTTTGCGTGTAAGACACCTCTGACGTCATTTTAGTTTTTGGAAAATGAACAAATGTTATTTTGCTGTATTTTTACTATGATTAGAAGCAGGCCTGTGCTATTGGAGAGAAAGGGACGAACAAGGTCTCCCCAAAGTTACCCAAAACCGTTCAAAGTGTTGGTCTAAAGTCACATTCTTCAACAGATTTTGTCAGTTCGGACATGAAATAAAGTTTAATGTTATAAAAGTGATAATACGGGATTTTTTTTTGATTTTTTCCTAAAAAAGAAGCCAAGCCAAATGCAAGTGCAGGTTATCATGAACGTTTTAGATGACCGATTTTTAAAGTTAAGTCGGAAAATATTACAACACAGGACCGAGAGGCTGTAATTTCAATATGTAACAGCACAAGTGCTATGTAAGATTTGAGTGAATGAGTGAGATTGACATCACAACATCAACATTTCAGTCTCGGTTGGACAGGGTCTCCCTTTTGCAGTTCTCCGCCTAAACTGTAGAGCAACTATATTTATCGATGATTAGTTGTTGCAATTTAGCTTATATCTTGTTTTCGTGGTCTATATAGAAATGTTGGCATGGAAATCACAAGTTTTAAATGGGAACAAAGTTGAATGAATGTCAGGGGAATGTTAATGTAAGATATGCAAACCTTAGGTGAAGTCGTTAATCTTATATCCTGTTCACGTCCTCCATACGGTCGGACGGACGGAAAGACGGACGGATGGATGGCGTGACGACATCATTCTATCGGGCGTATCTTTTCCGATGGGTTAGAAATGTGACATTGATAAAAGGTCGAACTGTTGTCGATTTCATTCTTCGCTAAAATCCATCTATGTTATATACAATAGCCATAAAATAAAATAGCCATAACATACGGTAAAAATAACGATCAATGTTAAATTGCATAAGAAAGCTGGCGAAAGCCGACCTCGCTACATTTTAATCATATATGATGAGCGCTGTGTTGTTTGATATAGAAATCAAATCATTCTCCCTACCGTCGAGTCTTTTATTTGACAGACTTCTAATTCTAATCGGCTCTGCGACAATTTCTTTTTTCTGTTGAAGTTTAAATCAGATGGTAGGAAAATTTAGACGATTCATTCGCTAGCGCAATTTCTTTTACCAGTCAACCATATCTTAGTATGGTTGACAAAACATACTAACAGAGGCTCGTATCTTTCTACATTGAGAAGAACACCCATGTAATGACAAGCCTTCCTAGTTTTTGCCGTAGTGCTGTTACCGCACTGGCATAATGAATCGTCTAAATTTAACTACTATCTTATTTAAAATTAAACAAAGAAAAATAGGGCACAGGGCCGATTCAATTTGAGGCCTATAAAAGGCAGCAAAAAAATTTGATAAAAACCCGAAGCAGTACGATCTAATCGGCTGTAAAGTTACTCGCGACAAACAACACAAAGAGATAACTCTGCCTAGATGAACATCAAGATGGTCAGTAAATGCCTTAAACTAATCTCACACCAAGCCGACTAGGCGCGACGCGACTGTTCTTGTACAATCGTGGCTAGTCTGAAGCAGTCAGCAGTGTTCATGTCCGATTTCATTCGACGACGTCATAACATTGCCTTGTTTACATAATGCAACAATGCAAATTCAATGCTGCTCTTAAATGACGTTCGACTACAATTGAACAGGGTACGTTCGGTTGAACATGTGCGACTAGTCCCGATTGTCAGCGACTGTACGAGACGGCATGTCACACCAGGCCGGCTGTAGCCAACTATTCGTCCAGTCGCGTCGCATCAGACCCAGTCGGCTTGGTGTGACATTAGCTTTAGAGCCACAGACTGGACGGTAGGGAGAATCGTTGGATTCTCTATTTTAGAATGGTTTACAGAACTTTCGAGATCACGTGATATCGGTTGCCAGCACAACGTAAACCTCGGCTAAACGATAAGTTCGAACACTTTGGACAGACGCACTAGAGCCGAGAAGCAGACGGTGACAGCAATGCTATAGTTATGGGAAAAAATATCATCTGAATCATTTATTATCATTTATAAACATTTATCATCAATATACTATTTATGACAGGTTATAGACTTGCAGACGAGTTCTTGTTGTGATCAGGGTTGTGGGTCGTATAGCGATATCTGACGCGTCAGTCAGACACTTCTGCATTCTTAGTTTTCCAGTATATTTGCACACGACACTTATTTCAGAGGGTTATAATATTGCTATTTAACCTAGTAATATATCAAGTATAAAATCAACAAAACAAAACGAAAGTCATATTATGCATAAACCACCTCAAAATTTTATTTGCATAAAATTATGACAAATATCCGACGCTAAACAAAGTTCTTTATGCACAAGAGCATTCGGCGGCCGATTCAACGTGTTGGTAGCAGGTAACAGAGAAAGCGGTGGAACCACTGAAAAAGAAATAATTGGTTTATTTGTTTGACGTTTCAATCAAAGATAGTTCACGATCACCGCAGCCACCCGAATTCCCGGCCTGTTTGGATGTTGACAGGGGACAAAACGGGCAAAGTAAAAATTCAAATATGAAGAACAGTTCACAGAAACCTTTCAAAACTTTACACAATTCAACTATATAGAAGTCTAAAAGTTTCAATTAATTTTCATTTAATTACACAGTCCTTACAGACATTGAGAGTGAAATAAAGTTCCAGCAGATTTGTTGTATGTCAGACAGATCTGAAGAGGACAAAATAAAACTGTCTAAGGATTAAAATAAAGCCGACAACTTTAACGAAACAAAATCAGACATGGATCAGTTGCAAAACGTCTTCCCGAATGTCCACATGTAGCCTACTATATAGTAACACATAGCAAATGATGCCCGTCATGTCTTGTTTTGTGTGATATAAGGTCCCCCTCTAACAATTCTTTCTTTGTCGTTATGCTCTCCATCTAAACTCAGACAAATTTACAGAAGTTTACAAAACAGTCCTATAAAAAACAAGATTAAGCAAATCGCGCATGCATGATTCCAAGGGACGAGAGGCAAGATTGTTTTGGCCATTTTCTGACGTTATGCTTAATATAGTTTTACAGATTAATGCTTTAGAACATATTGTTTTAAACATCTACTTACCCACAGCTATTGAGCTCACACTCGTTAGCAAACAGGGTCCAGCTTCCGTCGGCATTCTGGGCACATTGTGGCATCAGTATTTTAGGGCAGGCCACTTCTCCACAGGGCGAGGCCAAACCAACGGCTAAGGAAAACAAGTTATATAGTAGAACATTGGCAAAATATTGACTTCTGTTAATATTACATATTTGCCTAAACTTGAGATGATATATTCAGTCAAGCAATAACTAATGGGATACATTTTTATTGGTGAAAACTGATACATGATTTCGTAGGATGGTGTTTCCTGCTGATTACGATTTGTGTATCGACATTTGGAAACAATGTGGTTTCAATAAGTATGTACAAATACAACTGCTTTATATACATGATGTACGTTTTTACCATTTCAATTTTAGAGCATCAACTAAAATGGAAGCATCAAAAGAGTTGCTTCAGTTGTCTGGATTTTTTAGTTTCACAAGTTTGTCCTGTGCATATGAATATAGACAGATGAGATTTTTCACACTGAAAACAATATTTAGGTGGTGTATAAAAACAAGAATTCGCATGTAGATATAATTTATAGCTATATTGGTACCCTTATAACTATATATAAGTTATAATACTATTGATACCAAAAACCAGTACGAACTATTGTAATTTAAATCGAAATATGCAAGCACGACGACATGGAGCACAATAGAGGCCTCGTAGTATTGATTTCAAAGAGCAGCAAGTCAGTCGTGTCGTGCCACTATTAAGTTTTTCTGAGATAATTCTATTATATTCTAAGGAGCAGTCAATAAGCAAAAGTATGAACGCACTCAAGTTACTATAATATCAAGTCCTTTATGTAACCACAGCAGTTACATCTGCGAAACGTCCCTGAGGCTCTATGAAACGCACAGCTTCAAGATTTAAGACAATTTAGCTTATTTCACTGAGGTTTAGAATCGGAAAATGTTGAGGAGTAATACTTTTTGTGACAGCTATGATGCAGAACAAGGCAATGTTCAACCTTTTGACGAAAATATGTCGAAGGGAAAAAGTTAATTTAAAGTATAAAGTGATGTTTTCTAAACTTACCGACGAATCCTGCCAAAAGAAGAATAACAGCGAAATATTTCATCTTGAAGTTGAGGTGTGTTAGAACAGCAGATATGGATCAGTCAGAAATCTTCTGTTATATAGCGAAATAGGAGGGCCATAAACGTTTATTTTAATTCAATGGCGACACATGTTTGACATACTCAATAACAAAGAGGATCTTTAACACCTATTAACTAGTATTCTGTACCATAAACACATCAGACCCAAGAGATGGACTGTAAATCAAGAGTCTGTGTGCCATGTTTACCAAGGTAATTAATTTCAACCATTTTAATATTTTTCAGAATTAGCATTTTCAGGACGTTTGATTGTGATAATCTTCGCCTTGTTCAAATGTTTGTATTGTTCAACATGGAAATATATAAAGCCTTGTGTACACAATCAGACACCATTGTGACCATTTTGCACCTGTTTCTCTCCAATAACTGTTAACATCATTTGTTTTACTCGTGACTATTCTTAAGCATGGTAACTAAGTTTTAACTGGGTATATTATCATTTTATTGTTTCGGAGTTTAGATGTTTTTGAATTTATCTTTTCTCTCAAGAATATGGTAAATGTATCAATTGAGCCATCTGTGCCAGTTTAAATGTAATTCAAGGGTTTGTATAAATGCCCTTGATCACATATCAGAAGCCAAAATTTATGCTGGGGAAAAAATCACTCGACACCCCTTGTCCTTGAATAAACGCTTAAGCATTTTCAAAAGCTCAACATGTATGGTATATAAATGATATATGATTAGGTTGTCATACCCTTTAAGTTTTACACAAACATCTGTACATGTGGCGTATTAGTATGAGGTGTATATATAGAAACCCACACTCCCCTCATTTTTAATTTACAAATAAATTTCCTGTTAACAGACAGAAGAATTTAAAATTGTATTGTCTTTTAAAAACTAATTGACGCAACATTCAGATTGCCAGTGACGTTATAGGCGCAGATGTACAAAAGTGTAAAATTCGGAGAGACGTGTTTGTCACAGCTCTCTGAGTATTTGGTCTATATAATTTTTGTGGAGTCCCAGCTAGTAGGTTTGTCTCAT
>JAVFBZ010046918.1:0-10200 GCA_032466195.1 Katharina tunicata
AAGGTAGGGAATGTAGTATCGTCCAACCAAAGGTCAAAAAAAGGCTTTATTTCTGGATTATAGGCTGCTGCTGGGGAAGTATGTTTCCTACCTTCTCTTTATTATAGTTAAATAACAACTACAACGTAGTTTGTAATCAACGGTTAATCAGCTGATACTGTCATTGATACTAATTCCTGTGATCTTACCCTATACGTAAAAGTGCCACGGTAAAAAATAGTAAACTTAACTCTAAAATCACATCAATAAATGTTAAAAACTAAAGAGAAATAATGAAACGGATAAGTACCTGACCCTCATATGAGTATGTATCATCCAAGTAGAATAGTCCCAGCGAGGACTTAATTTGGTCGTAGAACTGCGCACTATTTACTGTCGCAGTGTAATTCAGTGTTGCGTCAAATGTAGTGTTCTCTATAGTTGTTACCGTACAATTCCCGAGAATACGGTCAATCACATACGCCACTCCTGTTAACAGAAACATCGTCTCAGTGAATTTATAATTTGATTGACGTTTAACGTCGCACTCAATGGTAGTTCATGTATACATATATGACGACTTTACAGCGTTTGTGTATGATGGAAAACCGAGTAGGACATGTCTTATATACCTAAGGTCGACAAGGGAATTAGAACCAATCTTGGGTATCTTGAAGGTAATTCCTCTTCAAAGTCACAGCGCGGCCCTTAAGCTTTTACGTCAAAGTAATGCATTTTTTTCCAAATAACCTGCACACTCACCAGTCCAACCAATGATGTGGTATCAAGCTGTTAACTATCCACAAATATTATTGGTGTCTACTTCTGTACTACTAATCAAATCAAAGGCCCTTAGACCAGACGATTTTACGAAAATGTAAAATAAATATTTGCGGAGAATTTATGCTTTATTTGATACACAAAATATGTTATTGACAGAGGAGATAAAACTAAATGCAACTACACCAAAACCTAGATCAATCATGTTGCTATATTAACAGTCATTTCGTCTTCACAGTTTAGATATCGTTCGACAAAAACAACCAGACCCTCACACTTTTCAATTGACACATCGACACAACAGGTTTCATCTATGACGACAATCCAAGGTTTAACAACATAATAAACCACGCACTTGCGTTAAAATGAATAATCAAATATGGCCTCATAAAAACAAACTGCTGATGAAAACTTCAACGTTGCGTGTTACCGAATAGGGTTGCTATTTTCAATTGTTCATGCGAAGAAATACCTTATTGTTTTAAATCAGTTATCAGCAAATCCCTTAATAAACACATTTGCGAAGGAGCTTTTTTACTTCGTTTATCTGCGGAGTAACATGTAACTGTTAATGAATCTAAAACTAATTTAGTTTTCTGAAATTATAGATTCCGTAAGATACTCAAACCGTCTCATTTGAAGTTAAGTCCTATAATGTCCTGATTAAAACTCAAGGAATATTGAGATTTAATTAAAGTTAACAATTTGTACGAAAATCTGTCAACTGACTTAAAAACACCACTCAATCAATTGATAAATCGATTGGCTACCTGAATTGTAATCGTGAATTTCCGTAAACGGATTCGTGTCGAAGTACGGCGCCGAAGCAGATAGGTAGCGGTAGTCGTAACGCACGAGGTTATAACTGGAATCGTACCATACCTTAAATATTAAAGAATATCGTATTAAAAAACATTTCTCAAACATGAATAAGGTGAAAAACATAGATGACTTTTCACGGGTTAGGCTTTCACCGTTGATAGCAATTTACTTTTTTTCTTTTGCACATAAAACTGTCTAATCTGTCGTAAGGGCGGTTGTTTGTGTGAATGTTCCGGATGACCTTCTGCTTTGAACTCAGAGGCCGAGGGATCTCAGAATATATGATTGCACGTTATTATGCCTTTTTTTATTTCCTATTATATTGTTTGATTGGGAGTTTACGCCATACTCCGGGTTATTTCAGTCGTAAGACAGCGTAATACTCTTTACGGCATTATTTATTGTTCTAAATGTACGCCTTTCTTTAAGATATTTCACTCATTTGACGGCGTGCGAAAAGTGTGAAAGAAACCATTCTCGACATTACTGACATACGGTAATTACAACCAGAGACGCTTGTATCTAGCGTGTAGTCGCCGATAACTCATTACACAAGCCGTCTACATTTATACAAAAATGTATAAGAAGAGACAATAGGAAAGACACTTTCGTGAAATTTCCAGAAATCGATATATAAAACAACCTGCACTAATATTACAACGCACCTTGGGTGATTTAGGGCTCCTCTTTTCAAATCCGTTGTCATTTTACTAAAATAACCGTCGATATATAGCAGAAGTCATGGCGATGCGCGTGCGTATTGGCCAATATTTCTATTCAGTATTGGCGACGGCAACATTGGAGTCTTGTTATCGAGCAACCACCAACTTTTGGTGATAACTTCAGAATCGATGATTATTTTAGTAAAATGACAACGGATTTGAAAAGAGGAGCTCTAAATCACCGAAGGTGCGTAGTAATATTAGTGCAGGTTGTTTCATTTATCGATTTCTGGAAATTTCCCGAAAGTGTCTTTCCTATCTTCTCTTCTTATATATACATTAGACGGCTAGTGTACTGAGTTATCGGCGACTACACGCTAGATACAAGCGTCTGTGTTACAACACATGACGCCCAGCAATGACGGCCCAGCAAATATACATCCTCATGCCAGTTATCATTTCCGAAATAAAATACTATTAATATACGTAAACTGATCATGAAGGTAAACTTACATCTGCCTGTTGAACGACTGATAACAAGGGAGTAATAATCTCCTGTCTGTAGTAGTACTGGCCGGCTAGTTTAGGGAGAGATTTGGTGACAAGTCGCCCAGGGCAGACCGTGCCCTTAGGTGTCTGTTTGAAATAGCCAAGAAGAAAAAAACACTGATGAGTTTAAAGGATGATAGTGTTAACCAGATTGGAACAATCCTTGTCATTTCAAATTTATAATGACAATTTTCTTGATCGATTGGGTTATATAAGCGTAGGTCCAAATTAAGTATACTGAGTACTGACGAATCAAGGCGTAAAAAGAAAATTTTTCGTTCGGAGGTGGAGACCAGTTCAATATACTATTAGTTGTATAGGATGGTGTACTAATGTTAACTTAATTTCCGTGAAAAGTCGGCATCTCACCGAAACCTTCTCAGCATAAATTGCACGTTACCTGAGTTTACTTATGGGAAAACAAGATTATCTTATCACTAAGTATAATTCATTAGATAGTGGGAAAGTTGTAGGGAAACTGTGGGAATTATTGCACTTAATTTACTGTGCTGTCTATATATTAAATTTAAAACAAAGCAACTGGAATGTGTGAATTAAACGCACTGGTTTATCACGACTAATGTAAAATATTTTGTTAATTGAACTTATCTGATAAAGTTTGACTTATACAATTGATGAAATGGAATTACCGAATGACGATCTTACGTACCTCAAACATGGTTAGCTCTTGGACAGCTGGTCTGAAGGCGAAGAAATCATAATAATGGTTAAATGTTTTCACGGGATTTGTTCCGGTTCCTTGGACCCAAGCTCGAACTGGTGTTTGGGGCATGTCGATTCCAGACGTCCAGTTCTTCACTGAAAAAGAATAACAAAAAAGTAATGTTACGACAAATTTTTTTTCATTAATTTTTTAATCAGTATAGTATTTAACTCGATAAATGTGCCTTCTCTAAGCGGCATAAAGAAGTCGAGACCCTTAAGAATAATATAAATTTCATGGAAGACAACTTCTGGAGCAACATGTGCACGAGGCGAACCAAGCAGTGCTGACGATGGCATCATGCAGCAGAACTAATGAGCCAAAATAAGTCTAAGTCTAATCTTACTTGTAAAGTAATAATCCACGGTAAAATACGCATCGTATGGTTTCCAGTACACACAGCTTTGCCAGTGATCTACGTTTATTCCCCGAACCTGAGTTTGGCCCTTGTAATTCTGAAACCAAATATCAGTTGAAGGACTTTTATTTACATTCTATTGACAAAATTGACTGAGCTACCAAACAACATCATGCAGCTGTAACTGTGGCCTCTCATAAACATAACTGATAAATGATCGATTTGTCGATGTAATTTTACAATACGAGCTTCCCGAAAGTAACGATTTTCTAAACGTCCTGTTTACAGTGGGGAAATACTGTCTATAATCAAAGTTGTATAGGTCAAAGAAGAAAGAGAACAAGAAGCTTGTTCGACGAAGTAAGAAGACTGGAAATAGTCGTGGCCCAGTGTATATAAAGAGGACAACAAGGCGAGTGGCTTCAGAGCAAGTGTCTTTCTTTTATAGAATCAGACGTCTTCTTTGGAACCTAACTTATATTTTCTCCTAAGAAATGCGGTTTATCTTCCATTCCAGGTCGTTTTTTTTTTTTTTTATTGTAGTTTAATTTCTATGTGATTTTTAAATCAAAAAACGACAATTCAAAGATCATTTTAAGTAATATCAAATTACCTAACAAGGCATACTACCCGACCCCCCAAAACATGAGTTTTGCAATACCTCTCCAAAAGTGCTTCCGAATCTCAACGCTCCACCGGTGGTAAATATATGGTGTTGTCCATCGACGGTCGTCTCTCCAAATATGACGTTACTGGTCGGATCTGATAGGTTTGACACAACACACCCAATATCTGTAAGATAACAAACAGAAAGAACAATCAAATATTTTTAGAATAACATAAGGTTACAAAACGTGTAGCGCAACAAAGGCTTGGAGATGCATGGGACACCATAGCGTCACTACAAATTATCTGTCAAAACCATTTGGATCACCAGTATAACAAGGCTTTATTCCGTCAATTTGAAAATGATGTCTGAAAATGACAGATCTATGCTTATAGCGTGGTCAGGATTGGATTAAGACATTGGGACACTTTAACTTCCGGGGCCTCAGGACATAGAAATTAAACTACAATAAAAAAAACAAAACGACCTGGAATGGAAGATAAACCGCATTTCTTAGGAGAAAATATAAGTTAGGTTCCAAAGAAGACGTCTGATTTTATTTTTCTAAAAGTTAATGGCCGTAACAATAACTTTGAACACAATTTTCAGTTTGTAAGTTTGCAATACAAGCTTCAGTGATATAGACAACTGGCTATCATATAAGGTATGAAGTGCTGTGGTGCTTGTGTTGCTTTGGCAATGTTCTACCTCCGGTAATCTGGAAAAATTCGTTTGTGTCATAGTCGAATATGGCTATGAGCTCTTCCCCATCTTCAACCATATACAAAGCACCCTGGTTCCCTGTGTTGTCAAAGAACTCCTGAATGTCTATGGTATAACCAAGATCAACGAAGTTAGCCTCGATCTGAGTTTGGAAACTGTCCGGAAGTTTCGGCAAACCGGGAGATTGACCTGTGAAAGCAAAGAAACAAATAAAACCAGATTAACCCGGAATTAGTTTAAACGACAAAATATGTTAATGGCGCTTGGGGACATCCACCCCAAAAAGGCATAACGTATGTATTCTATTCTTAACAAACTTGTTTATTTTCCTTGCTAGGCTTCTTTTAGTCTGGGTCGGCCTCGGCGTCTGGCATGACCTGTATATAACTGTTGTAATTTTTAAACTAGGCCAAGACTAGCGATCATTTTTTCTTAGACTTCTGCATGAATTGCGAAGACATCGAGGATATTTTTGCTGAGGATTCTTACGAAACGCAGCCAAAATAATTAACACAATACGTATACATTTCTCCGGGTAGCAGTTTTCAAGAAATGTCCACTAGATTATCTGCTTGTTGAACCACTTCTAACATCTCCGACCACGTCTAGATTTTTAGAAGAATCTTGTGAAACTTAATGTTACAGCATTTTGAAAAAAAACTTTAAATCACTGTTCAACACATTTCAAATGCGTTTTTTTTTGTAATTTTATTCAAGCACTAATCGAGCAGATAAATAAGCCATTTATTGACAACTGGTGCAATTTGACTTACTGTTTGGTGCAGGTGTTGTAACTTGGCAGAATGGTGTTTGACAGTAACTTACTGCTATCAGAAAAGTGAACAGTAGAAGTATATCCACAAAGCCTGAGCCCTAGATTAAATAAAAACATCTCATACAGCTCAGTCAGAAGATGAACAAAAACGGTTGCTATCACAAACAGGGTGTAAAACAGGCCGTCACAACCAGGTCGGCGAACTGTTAGTTCTTAGTTAGCAGGGTTGGCGAGAGCTTACTGTGCCCCGATGCTCTCCGAGCGAAGGGGCACCAAGAAGCCGATTAGTAGTGGCGTCCTGCTTTTAGTCCTGTCCTTGTCTCGTGGATACCTTGTTTGCTGCTAGTGTTTCGATGGTGATTTCTTTCACCCACTGGGCTGGCACGCCGTCAAACGAGTGGAATAATCTTAAGTACGGCATAAAATTCCAAACAAACAGATTAACAAGCTAATCCCGGAGAGCACACGAGCACGCGGTATGCTTCAGTCAACTACGATGAAACGGTAAAGATAAACAAAAGACTACAATACGTGGCATGGTACATGTATTCATTGACCATGAATGTCCTCTATATATATTTGTCAAGTAGTTATCTCACTGGCACAGGGATATCGACTACGTAAAATTGTTGTATTGTTTCCTATTCTAGATAAACTGTTAAAGAAAAGTTTCTGGATAGATATTAACCTGGAGTTGTCAAGGTTAATCTATAAACATATCGGGACAAGGTAATATCCATTTCAAGACGGAAGGCCCGGGCACTTTAGGTTCGGGGGCCCCTCAACATAGAATTGTTATTACATGACAAATGAAAACTGAACCGAAATGGGCAATGAGCCACATACCTTCGAATAGATATATAACTTAGGTTCTGAAGAAGATGTCTGGTTTCATTTTTCTCAATTTTATTGAATGTTAGAATAACTGACTGCAATTCTCAGTTCGTATTATAGATCATAGAGATAGCAATTACTGGAAATAAGGTATGTAGTGGTGTGGGTCCTTTATCACCGGTAAGTTTTTTTTTAAATCTTTTTTATACTTCTGTATAAGATATTATTATATTGACACTAAATAACAGCCGGGCCAAACAATAATAAAAGTATAGTTTTCCCAGTTTCTATTCATCATCAGCAAGTCAAAATGCATCACACTCAATGAAAATACTTATCAATATACGAGAGTGAGTGAAATACAATTCAAATACGCCGTTAAAGTCATTATTATTTTATTTATTACAACGGTACTTTTCGAGGGGGTGAGGAGTGGCTCTGAAAAGTGGCTGGGAAAGTGGGGCGGGACAATAGCCCTTTGTGTCCTCTGATAAATCCTATCTGGAATTTAGAGAGTAGTTCATTGACCTGCATAACCGCTTTAAAATGTTTGTCAAATATTGGCCATGGCCATGTGATGGAAGTTTACAAGTGACTTCCCTTTTTGTTGGGACCAAAAGTAAACCCTCATAAAGCGAGTCTTGTATCTGAAGTTACCTGGAGTGTAAAGCCAAACGCCTACTTATAGCACTGTTCTGGACTATACACATAGAACAAATACAGGTCGGATTATCATATCAAGTGAAATGCCCATGAGTAGTTATACAGCGCTTCAGGCTGCGATACAATAAACGCTACAGAATTTTGCTAACACTTTTGGAAAACGCTGATTCTAGAATTAGGAAATCATCCCCTTTCTTGACGGAATATAACATGTATCGTGTAGTCTAGTTAATGTTTTAAATGACACCTACCTTCATTTTAGTCTGCAGATCTTTATCTCACTGTAACGTGATTGATCGTTGCACGTCATTATCTCTTGTTGTTTCATTATCAGTTTTATCTCTGCAACGTGTGTCAGCCATATTTGATTTTACTAAGGTACAATCTAATACCTCTTGCCATATGATAAAAACTTGCCTTTATTTTATGTATGAATATCTTATTTGAATTTTGATAACAAAGTAAAGTGTATCACTTGGGGTATACTGATGCAGAGTTAACCCCGTTTGAACAGTAATATATATCAATTATGATCCTATTGAATATATAATGTCTATTCGCACATAATTGGTTCGTTTATTTTGCGTTAAAACTCTTCTTTTATGATTTCTTTTTCATGTAGCTGTGTATTAAACGTATTAGTCAATTGATTGGAGAGAATGCATTAGATATTTTAGCATTCATGTTATAGTATGGAACGGAATACAAATGCTTTGTTGTTTTTAGACTAGTAACATACTAACGTGGAACGCATTTGATGTCCTCCAACGAAGGTACAACCATCAAAAAGTTAAGGCCACTATAGGTAGATAGTTTAAATGCGTTTAATTGCGTCTAAGTTCAAAACATGGGAATTGTTTCTAGGTCTAGTAATTTGTGACACTCATACACAATAATGAAATACTGAGGGATTGTGAACGCTAATGTTAGAAACTCTCCTTTCACGGGGATTATAATGACTGGTTATATAATAAAATAACCACTGCTACAGGAACAGAGAAATCTCTTTTAAAAGTCTCTTCTTAATATCAACTAATATGTGTTGTTTTTATTTGGCTAATTCATAAAACTTCATGTCCTAGTGATTGTTTCCCATAACAAAACAGTTTAAGTTCTGTAAATCATATATGGACTGATTGAGCAGGAGCCCCCTGTGTCCTCGTGTAGTCTGAGCTAAAAGGCATCAGGAAGCCGACTTTTATGTGGCGTCCTGTATTCTACCCTATAAATGTCCTGAGACAGTGGCAGTTTTGGCAGTGTCGTGAAGTGCGATTTTTTTTACCCATTTGCTTGACACGCCGTCATATGAGCGAAGGAACCTTAAGTAGACCTACGACATTAAACCCCATTGGAGCGAGTCAAGCAAATGATTTATACACTGCATGTAGATGATAAACGTTAATGAACCAGTTCGAGATATGTGTGTTATTGAGTGCAGCTGCTATCTGGCTTCGATGAGTGACTGGTGCAAGTTTATCTCCAGTTCTTTTCATAGAAGTATTTTTGTATCTGGTATCATCTCTGCCGGTCGGCGATAGATGTATAAATGCCGACAGTCCCGTTTTCGATTATTTATCCGCAAGCGGGTAGAAAGAAATTGTCTTCTGCTCCATTCATCTTAAGCCTCCATAGCTCGTAGTTTTCCTGTTGCTGTCAGACAAAACCATCGATTTCTATCAAGTCAGATGCACGTTATGTGTTATTTCTAGAATATTTTTTTTTTTAAATATGCGATATTGGTATTGTTAGTCTGCGTTTTGTACAAAAATCAAACAAAGTTATTTAAAAATATACTGGGAAGTTTGATCTTGCTAGAAAGCATCTTATTCGTCAGGCTCTAAAAGCCATTTTTGGTGTAAACAGAGAATACACAACCTGCACTTTCCGATGTACTGTCAATTAAAATTGTTCGACAAAATAGTACTCCATGTTCGGGTTTTAGTAAACTGGAGTCCATTAAATCATTTTACTTACCATTTTGTAAATCGACCCTTGGTATATAAAATATTAAAAAAACCAACTCCTGGCTATATGGTTTACGGAGAATAAGGTGTATTTCCTGTTCAATTCAAAACATATGTTATAATTATATCATTTTGGTTTGGACTGTTTAATGGAAAACCAAGCAAGATTTCATATTTTAAAAATAAACACTTGGTAAAAAGAAATCCTGTACCAGTTGGGCCTTAACACTACCTGGGAAACACACCTGGGTAACAAACTGGGTAGGCCTACCAAACTGTAATGCCTTGACGAAGGTTGTTGAAAGAGTGCTGATTGATCAGTTTCGCCAAAATGGAGAAATGGGTGTATACAATCCACAAAGGGGACATTGTATACCTACTGTATTTTATCAAACGGAATTGTGTTTACAACAATATCTCATGATTATTGACAGAAAAAATGCCAATGTTATGTCTAGACTTAGAACAAGAAGCCACATACACTCCCAATTGAAACCGAGCGGTGGCCATATGTGCCCAGTAGTGAACGACTCTGTGCTATTAACCATTAATGGGAGAAATGGGGCGAATTCCGTTTTTCTATTTAAATGTCCAAGTTTATGAAATTTATGAAAACTTTATTTGCCGAGGTATTGCTATGCAAATTCAAGTGCATTTTAATGTCGAGAATTGTTTACAAGAAATCGTAAAATTGTATTGAAAATATAGTTAAATACATGGTTGAAGGTTATATATTATATGCAATGTAATAGTTTTCCTA